>PVJA010002329.1:80832-108792 GCA_004027025.1 Myocastor coypus
TTTTTTTTTTTTTTTTTGATTCAGAATGCAATTTGTGTGGGAGCCGGAGACAAACCCATGAATGAGTATCGCTCTGTCGTGTACTATCAAGTCAAACAGCCGC
This sequence comes from Myocastor coypus, assembly GCA_004027025.1. Classification (NCBI taxonomy): domain Eukaryota; kingdom Metazoa; phylum Chordata; class Mammalia; order Rodentia; family Myocastoridae; genus Myocastor; species Myocastor coypus. The sequence continues at coordinate 80,936 of PVJA010002329.1, forward strand.
GCTGGATGGAGACAGTGAAGGTAATAACAGTAATAACAATAGAAGCAAACATGGATGTAGTTCATATGGTGAGTCAGACACTTTGTTTTCCAAGCATTTCATTTAAATAATTCATTTGGGGCCAGCAAGATGGCTCAGGGGATCAAGTGCCTATTTTAGCAAGTGCAGGGATCAGGGTTCGATACTCAGTCCTGCATGCTGTGCTCTCCCTGCCCCTGAGGCAGGCTGAGTGGATGATGAGTTCTGGCATAGGGGCACCCACCTGTAATCCCAGTGCTGGGGAGTGGGCTGAAAACTGGAGGAACGCTACAAGTCTGAGCTGCATAGTGAGACCCTGTACCAAATACATTGGCGAAAACAATAAGTAAGTAACTCATTTATTGCTTACCTGATAGGCTTGCATTACACTTCCCTCATTTTATAGAGGAGGAAACTAGCACAGAAACAAGTAGCTTGCCCCTGATCACACTGCCGGGAAAGGTCAGAACTGTGCTTGGAAGCTGGGCCTGTTGGCTTTGGGTTATATTCTTCAGTTCTACCTAAGGGAGTAGGAATGGACTGGAGATATTAGCATTCTTTCTCCTTTTTGTAAGAACAGTACATCAAATTAAATGAGAAACCTAGGTAGTCCAGAGTTCATGTTTCATCTCTATTATTCATTTTCTGGGTATCTACCTTGAGCAAGTCATTCAGCTTCTCTGTGCTATGGTTCCCTGTCTTTAAAATGAGAAGAACAGATGACTGTGGAGATGAAAGAATTTAATCCATACAGCTCCATCAGAGAAGATGGTGCCTCAGAAGGGACTCACGGAACACATTTGTGATCAGGCTTGGCACTTTGGCTCGCTGTGAAAAACTGAACTGTACCCTTGAGAAACCAAGGCAGGAAGACTGCTACAAGTTCTAGGCCAGCCTGAGCTACAGAGCAGGACACTGTCTCAAAATGCCAAAAATGAATAAATAAAACTAAACTGAGAAGAACTGGACACTGCTTTGGGGTGCCTGCATTCACTAGACTTTTGGCTCCACAAGGCAGTGTAATTCAGTGTGCTGTGCACCTTAGTCTTGCTCCACGTGCTGGGAGGACAAGAGAGGAAGCCTGCAGTGATTCCATATGTGTTGCACAGTTTATCTTAAAGGCGCCTCAATCCAAACAGTCAATGGAATACTAAGTCACGTTTCATTAAGATAAAGTTCACAGTCATACAACTGTGAGAAATTGCACAAAAAAATACAGACCTTAAAAGGTTTCCTTCTTTCAGGTTCTCAGAGCTTTTCAGGTGCAAACATGCTCTGCAGAGCTGCATAGGGAAGAGAGAGTGCGGAGAAATACCAAGACTTCATTGACCACAGAGCCTTTTCTTTTGTAGCAGTATTCCCAGGCTAGCATGCTATTGGGCATTTTAAAGAACTTCCTTACTCTAGTCTATGCAGGTAGGAGGCTTGAGAGACCAAAGTAGTGTGTACAGCATGAAAGGATATAGCATGTTGGATTTTTTTCATGGAATATACAGCTCAATTTTGGGGCAAATTATGACTATACTCTCTGAGGAGATACAGCGGTAGAACCATGTTTAGTTCCAGATTGTAGCAGAAATCACCATCTGGAAGGTGCAATGCTATATCATGGGCTGCCCTGGATTTGAAAGAATACCTTAGTGTAGTTGAGATATTGGTCCAGTTAACAGACACTGTGATTCTTTTGAAGCAATGTGAAGTCACCCAATAGTGTTCTTGTGGACAGTGCCCAGCCCTTGGAGCTGTGCTGTTCTATTCAGAGGAATGACAAAGCTGTCAGGTAATGTGAGCCTTGTGGTGCTTAAAAGTGCCCTTTGTGAATTGTTCCTTAGCCACAAATATTTGAACAAAAATTACCAAACTATCAGACTAAGCAGGAAGGAATATTTTCCATTGGAGTAAGAATCTGTAATTAATTTGTTGAATATTAAAGCTTGATAACAATGTCACATATTTCTACCTTATCAATTGGCACCATTCTTTACTCTGTGTTGTGACTCTAAACTCAGTGTAGACTCATGCCTTTCTTGCTGATGAGAGCTGTTGAAACTCTAGTGGTTTTTGGCTTGTCAAGAAGATCTCTATTTTTCTCAGTGGTTCCCCCTGTGCTCACTTTCTACAAAATGATGAGCTAGCCAGCTTTGGGATTAGAGAGCTATTGAACTGGGTAGGTTGTGTGTGCCCTCTTATACCCTACTTAGTTTCTAATGCACAACTGTTGTGTGTTACTTAGTGTGAACAGGTAACTTTGGATGCACAGGTGCCACTGTACACAGGTTCCATGCACACTACAGCTTCTGACTACTTTTCAGAATGAAGTGAGGGAGTGACTTAGACTGTAGTGGCCCAGGAGCTACTAGTTCATTTGCTTAAACTAAAACACAAACAAGCAGGTGGACCTCTTCTAGGTTAAATTTTAGTGTCTGGAGCAGAAACTGCGGCAATGTTTACATCTGTTTGGCTTTAAATAGTCATTGATGTGGTGCAAAGTTATCCAGTTTAAAAATCAAAATATTGTTCTTGCAGGTAGCTGAGATTTTCTGCATTAGCTTCAGTTGCACATTGCGGTAGAACTGTGAGGATTTGGGACTTGGGGGCAGCCCAGCACCAGGCTGAAAGCACCTTAATTAATGCTGCCAGTGAACCCCTCACCAGACAGTGGTGCCGCGGGGACCAGTGGGTGATCATCTTGGCTTAGTGTTGTCAGAAGCAAAATCATCTGCACAAGTCCAACCGGAGAGGGGATGATTCCTAGGATTTTTTCAAATATTATTGGATTAATTCACTTTATTAATTTACACAAATGAGAGTCCTCAAGCAACCCCCCTGATGGCCTCTGTTAATTTGCTAAGCCCTGCTGCCATTGCCAGAACTCCTGAAGTGTGCAAGGAAAATATGCATTGTGCAGTTTGCAGTGCATCAAATCCTGTGCTAAAGTTATGTGACTTTTATATCAATTTGGGGAGATTCATTTTTCCTCACTATAATTTACAGGCCTCTTTTCATTGGCTGGGAATGCAATTTGCCAAATGGATTGTGTTTGATACTTTATTGTCTCTTCATAGCTAGTTCTTATGTAATTTATTTACAGTTCATCAGGCTTGATGGATGGATAGTAAATCAGCATGCAGCACTCTCAGTTAAATCTTTGGGAAGGGAGAGGGTGCAAGGGGGCCTTTAAGTTATTGTCTCCTTAGCTGTGGTTTCTGGCTGCCTAGGTGGCTGTCCCCATTGAAGACATGCAGAAGATCCATCTGCGTTTCATGTTTCGACACCGGTCCTCCCTGGAATGTGAGTAGCAAATGATATCTCCATAGCTTCCTTAAGGAGGAGAAGCAAAGACTGGCTGGGAGGACCGTGTGTCATTTCTTTCCTGACCTCACATTGCTATTTCCAGCTAAAGACAAAGGAGAAAAGAACTTTGCCATGTCTTATGTGAAGCTAATGAAAGAAGATGGAACCACTCTGCATGATGGATGCCATGACCTCGTTGTCCTCAAGGTACAGTGCAATGAAGGGGCACACAGGAAGGAAAGGGAAGTGGCAGGATGGCTTAACAGTTGACAGCAGGCACCCAGGATCACACATATGAATGCCAGTGTGGCTTTGGACAAAATCTTAACTTCTCTGGGCTACTGTTTCTTCATCCGTGGGCCTTCTGTGAATCATCCAGGGGATTATACAAGATAGTGCACAGTCCCCAGCACTGGGTAAAAGAAAAGAAAAAAATAAATAGAAGGAAAGCAAAGAAAAAGATGGGCTCATGACTATGTAGAGACCTCCACAGGATGTGTAGGAGATTTACAAGAAACACTTCTTTCTTATAGCCTCTGGTTTTTCATGTATCACGGGGTTCCTAACTTGAAAGCTATTCTTCCCCAACAGATTATGAACTGTTTTGGGGAGAGGCCCAGCAGGAGTCAGTTTTCTTTTGACTTAACCCCAATAAACTTCATTTTCTCACCTATGAGCTGAAGGTGATGGTGGAATCTGCTTCATATGCTTGTCGTGAGGCTTACATCAGGTATACAAAGGTGTACAAAGCCTTGCAGGTGTACAAAACCCCACTCCTGGTGAGAGGCAAGGGCCTTCAACTACAATCGCTGGTGGTCCTGCTTCTGTGCATTTAATCCAATGTTCTCGAAGCGCTTATCTGTTTATCCCCGTGCTGTGTGTTCTACATTATCCTATTTAGTCTGCTGAGAAACTTGTGAGGTCGGGGAATGGTTACTTCTTTTAATCATGGGAAAAATGAAACACAGAGAGGTCAAGCAGTGAGCCAAAGATGACATGAAATAGCAAACGATTGAACAGTGCCTAGTCTCAGAGCCATGTGACCCGGTGTCTTTTTTCACTAACTTCAGTTTCAATGTGGATTCTCTCTCTTACTGATGCCATCACATACGTGGATTAAGATGGGCTAGGGTGGGTTAAAATTTTCTGTCTGGAAATCTCTGATCCCCCTTCCTTTCTCTCATTTCTGTTTCCAACTCTCAGTCCTAGGGATAGGACCCAGGGCCTCATGCATGCTAGGCAAGTTCTCTACTACTGAATTACACCCACAGCCCTTCATTTCTCTAATGATGTTCACAGAGCCTTCATAGTCAATCAACTCCTTTTCCATTAATGCACTTTTGGGGAGTAGCAGCCCTGTCTCCTTATTAGATGTTTCCTAATTCCCTAATGATTTTAATCACTATTTATTTTAGACCCTCCTGACCTTATAGAGTGTACTTGGGCCCCAGGAATCCCCGAGAAGGTTGTACATGGAGCCTGGGCTTGGGGCAGTAACCAAGGTGGTTTTTTTTCCAGGGCGACAGCAAGAAGATGGAGGATGCCAGTGCTTACCTCACTCTCCCTTCTTATCGACATCACATGGAAAACAAGGGGGCCACTTTGAGCCGGAGCTACAGTAGTGTCGGTGGCCTCTCTGTCAGTTCCCGGGATGTGTTCTCCATTTCCACCCTGGTGTGCTCCACCAAGCTCACACAGAATGGTAATGCAGCTGTGAGGCACTTTGTCTGTGGTGTGGATGTGTACATGTGTGTTTATGTGCATAGGTGTGCAAGCCCAGAGAAGTCCTACTATGAATGCTTTAGGCTGTCATGGTGATGCTGTTTGTCTGAATTCTACTGTAGTGGGCTTGCTGGGTTTGCTGAAGTGGCGAATGAAGCCTGAACTTCTACAGGAGAATTTAGAGAAGTTGAAGATTGTGGATGGAGAGGAAGTGATGAAGGTCAGTGGGGACTCCCTGTGCTTGTGGTAGAACATTGTTAAATCAAGCGTAACTGCCATGGAGGAGCAAAGCATGGAAGGAGATGAGATGGCTTTTCCTCTGGGGATAAACCTACTGGCACAAGCCACCATGAGGAGCTTTAATGGGAGATACAGGGGAGGGATTTCGCCCAATGACTTGAAAACTGACTCTTAGGCACTCTGGCTGTGTTTGCTCTCTGGAAATCAGTCGACCTGGATATAGACCTCACCTCTTTCACTTATCATAGGCAGGGTCACTATTTGCATTCAGAATGATAAGATTTATAAATATTCAGCACAGTACCTTACATGCAATACACAATAAGTAAACAAAGGCAATAAAATACGAAGTTCAATAAATAGTGCAGTGACTAGCTAGTCTATCACTGAAACACGATGTCTCACACTCACAATTTAAAGGAGAAGTCTAATTTGGATCAAGATTTTAAAGAGATTCAGTCTGTGGTCAGCTGACTCTAGGAAGAAAGAAAAAGATAGACCAGCATGGCAGAGCAAAGATGGCTGGCTCATTGTAGCCAGGGCATGGGCAGGGGAGCAGTCCCTAGGAGGAAGGAGTGAAGGACCTAACAGATTCAGGGTCACACCTCCATGCTCACCTAGAACTATGTATCACCAACCCCATGGGTGGACCCCCAGACCACTCAGCTTGACACTGCACTCTGTCACAAATAGTAAATTTTTATTTTGCTGCTCTAAGTTGCCATACAGAGTAGTACTGTAGTAGTTATGATCTCAGCATGATATGCTAGAAATAAAAAGTATTCTTAGCTTATGCTGTGTTATGTATTAAGAACGGGAATGACAAAAACATTAGGGCTCCTATTCTAAGTGAAGCCAACAGAAAACAATGCAGATGTCAGGTATATTATTGTGTCCTCGTGCTAGTGGAGGGTATAAATTATCTAAAGCATAGGTCTAATTAAGGCAGCTCTCTTCTCCAGCCCTGTGAGCTGGAACATGTGTTTTCTGGGAATTCTGGTGATCTGGTTTCCACAAGGAATGTGAGGTAGCTAGAAGCTTCCAGGTTAAATATCTCTTGCGGTAGCTCTGGGTTTTGAGGGATTATAGAAAGTACTGACTCATTTCTCAGGAGGGAGAATTGCCTTCATTGCACAACCCTGGAGAAACAGTGGCAGAGTTTCCAGATCAATACCTTCAATGTAAACTATGGACCGATCTGTCTGCTTTGGCAATGGCAAGGAAAGTCCCTCAGGCTTCCCTCTGATAAGGTCCATTTCCTTTGGGCAGCTTGGAGAAGTGTTGGGGGAAATTCATTTGGCTTTTTTATGATTATTTTCTTCTTAAAAAGTTTTTTATTCAAATGTAATTATGCATGTAATAAGATAGGCACAGAGTACTTACAAGTCTATGAAGTTTTATATATTTACATGGCACATACCTAATACCTGCACGGAGATTCAAAGCACTGCAGAAGTTTCCCTCATACCCTTCCTGGTCATTAATCCTCTAATGGGCAACAATAGTATCATGGGACAGTTTGGGCCCCTCTTGAATTTCACAAGAATAGAGAAACAATACATATTTTTAATCTAATTTATTTTAATACATTACTTGTGTGGTCGACCCCATCTTTGGAAGCGAAGTGGTTTGCTCTTCTGTATTGTGCAGTGTTCTGTTGTGAGATAAGGTTGCTGTATATGCATCCTAGCTGCCTCTGATGGACAGTTGGGGTGCTCCCAGATTTGGCTCTGGGAATACTGAACCCTTGGAATGTGGCATGTGGCAGGTGCATGTCTCCATTCCTTCGTGTAGATTTCTGGGACACCTGTCCCCCTCTCTGAATGAAATCTTTCTTTCTTGTCCAGTTTCTTCAGGACACTCTGGATGCCCTGTTCAATATCATGATGGAGCATTCTCAGAGTAATGAGTATGATATTCTCGTCTTTGATGCTTTGGTAAGAGAAGGGGGCAGGTGTTTTGTGACATTTGGTATCAGTGAATAAGTAAGAATAAAGAAAATAATGGGTTTCATGGCTCTTTCTCATGAGTGTTTTGGAGGCATCATAACCTTCAGCAACTAGACACATAAATAAGCTGCTGTTTTCCTTCATTTCTTTTCAGTTCACTTGTGAGCCTGGGGCACAGTGGGTAAGAGGGGACTTTTTACTCTTCATGTCAGATTGACACTAGTTGAAAACACATGTGAATGATTGCCCAAGCTAGTGATGACGTGTGTGTGTGTGTGTGTGTGTGTGTGTGTGTGTGTGTCCCAGGACCTTGCATATGCAAGGCTCTACCATTATGCTCTATCACCAGACTCACATTCTAAAAGGTCCCCTTGGACATAACTGAAATTTAAAATCTAGTGTTTTGCAAGAAGGCATCTAGAATGCTAGCCTTATAAGAAAGATAGTTCATGACTAAAAGATCATTTGGTTAAATAACTTCAGGAAGTGCTGAATGTTGCCTGACCCTTTTGGAGATTCACCACATACATAAGTATATTAAGTACTCTAGAAAGTCCTGCAATAAAGAAGGCAGCCTAATAATGATAACCTGAGACTTCTCTGACTTATTTGACCATGAAATCCTTTTATCTTATAACACTTTGAAGTGTACCTCATGAAACACTTTTTATGAAGACAATACTTTAGTGACAAAGACTATTTATCAGAGACCTAACGCTGGCCCAATTTTGATAGGGGTTCAACTATGCTAGATAAATATGATTTGCTGCTCTGAATTTGTCACCCAGAAAATAATATGTTGCCTCTTCCTCAGATCTACATAGTAGGACTCATTGCAGATAGAAAGTTCCAGCATTTCAACACAGTCCTGGAGGCTTACATTCAACAGCATTTCAGTGCTACATTGGCTTATAAGTAAGTAGCTCTGTCCTCAAAAGTTTCCTATATACTTCCTCCTTGCTCTAAAAGATCCATAGAGCATAAGAAAGTTGATCATTTCTTGATAATTCTCCCTTATCTGCCCAAATCAAACCCATGTCTATGTAATTTGGATAACCCATAAAGTAGATAAAATGCAGAGGTTGGATTGTATAAATTAAGATGGCAGTAGTGCACGAAAATGTTCATTCACTCATTCATTCAGCTGGCCAGCTCTCATTCATTGAGCTGTGATTTGTAAACACCTATACTTGGAAGCTAGAGAGGAGTGAGTGCCCATGCCCAGTAGCTCAGCATTGCTTGAGGATAGGGAACCAAGTACGGCAGACGGGAAATAATGACAGAAAGTGTCATGGCGGCCAGTAGATGAAGAAATAATTTAGAGGCTGTCCTACTGGGAAGGAAGAAACATAGACTGTTTCTAAGCAAGAGTATTCCATGGTGATTGTAAGAACATTTTCTATAGAAATAAAAAGCTGGGTGAAAATGTGTTACCAACATTATTCCCACTCATTGCCTGATTACACCTGGCTTTGTAAGTCAAAAGGTTTTTTTATAACTACTTTTTCCTTTAGTGGCTTTTTATAGACAGGAAGTATTTATTCATTCCTTGTATTAAATGCATTTTAAGCAGTTATATTTATGCTCACAAATAGTGAGCTTTGCTGTACTATCACCTTTGACCTTTAATTTGAATGCCTTATAATTTACTGAGCAAACTAATTACCAACCTGTGAGCTAGAAAGAGATGTATTTTGAAAACATTACCCCTTCCTCAGGAAATTGATGACAGTGTTGAAGACTTACTTGGATACTTCCAGCAGAGGAGAGCAATGTGAGCCGATTCTAAGGACTCTGAAAGCTTTGGAATATGTTTTCAAGTTCATTGTTCGGTCCAGAACATTATTTTCACAGTGAGTACTTGTTATGTAAGAATAATTGATTAGCTCTACAATTTCTTGCATGTAGAATCATATTTTTATCGTGGGAGAAGCTCTTTAAAATCATAATCAACTTTTGATTAAAAAAATAAAACTGTAAATTCAGTCTTAAGAGTTAAGAGCATGTGATAATTGTATACTCTAAGATCATTTGGGAAAAGAAAAGAAATTTAGCATGTTGCAGCTCTTTTTTTGCTGATTGAATGTGATTTGTGATTTGAGGCTCTTCTATGTTTCATCTGACATTCCTCATTTGATTGAAGATAATTTTAAGCAAAGTTTCCTGAAATCTGTATTTAATACTAGAGGGGCTGGGAGTGGGAGACCATTAACTAAGGGAGTTTGGCATATTTTTTGGCTGTAGTAGATTGTGCCTACAAGATGAGTTGACATTTGCACTTGACATGTCTGTCCTTGGGATCCCAGTACCAAACTGGTGATTGTATTAATGACCTTAGGAGACCTTGACGGTTACTATTATAGCAGTGAAGTATCTATGTAAGCAGCTCTGGAAATGGAAGCACTCACATGTGACCTACAAAAGAACAATTTATTTTCATCTTGGCTTTAAGGCAAGGTAGGCAGAGGATTTGTTATGTGTGTGGTCAGATTGCTTGTGTGCAATGGCAAATAAAAGGTACAAGGAGTATGTTGTCTGTATTCTTATCAGTATAAATGAAGAAAAATCAATTGACATTATCATACAGAGAAATAAGGCTTTATTTTACTCTACTGAGAAATCCTCGGGGTATGCTGTCCTTGGCTATGGATGAATTCACATGCTCAACATTCGTGAATCATGTCAGTCTTGCTAGATCTTGATTTCTTTGGCTGCCTTCTGAAGCATATTTTTCAGTACTGAGCTATAGAAGAAAGAAGTGCTCAGTCTGTGAAGCAACCCCAGGTTCCTTGTTATTCCAACAACATCCTATGCCAAGTCATGTGCTAAGGTCATGTGCTAAGACCTTAATCAAGCAAAGTGGTAGAAGGAGGTGAATGAGCATCTGTATAGCGATCGCCCCACTGACCATGGGTCGGATCAGCCACTCATGACATAGACTTGTGTTGGAGAGCGCTTTGCAAGAGAAGCCAAGGTCTGTAGCCCTTGTTTGATCATGACAGTGGATGGACTGCTAAAGCTTGGTGCTTGACAAAGCATCTGAAACGGGTAGTCATTTGGGATCTTCCCAAGAAAACTCTTTGAAATTGCAGGTAAGAAATAGCGAGCCACCACATAACCTCTGCCACGTAGGTTATTCTGGAAGTAAAGAGTCTGCTTCAATTGCCCTGCCTTGTCGTTTAGTTAAATCTTAGGCAGTGGTCTTCCAAGATGGGAAATACTTCTCAGTAACTTGCAAAGCATTAGGAAAACGAAGAAGTTTTCTGAGAATTGAGTCCCTTGGAGTTCAAGGATGCAGACTGCACTTCTAGATTAATAAGTAAGGGTATGTCATCCCATGTTCCAAGTGAGAATAGTTGACTTACAAGAAGGACACATCTGGGGCTGGTGAGATAGCTCAGCAGTATAAAGTGCCTGCTTAGGCAAGCTTAGGCAAGTGTGTAGCGACCCCAGCACTACACACCTCATCACCCCCATTCCCAGGATGGGCTGAGCGGGCCATCAAAAAGGCACATCTTTTCTTTTCTACTCATATCTTCTTCCCTAAGTCATCTCTGGTTTATTTTTTATTTCTCCTTCCCCCTTTTCTTCCTTCTTTTTCTCCTTCCCTGCTATCTTCTCTCCTTCCTTTTTTTTTTTCCTACTTACTGGAACAATGTGCATTTGTTCATTTGCTTTCTTCTCGCCTCAATGCTTGCCATCTTGTGGAAATCCTAACTCTGGTCAATGCTAAGTGGCTGGCCTTCAGCACTTTAAGGAATGTGGTGATCTGTCATTCCTTGCTGTACCCTCAGTGTATGGAGCATTGTGGACATTTGATCAGAATAGATGCTGCTAACACAGCACTGACTTCTCCCTGACTCCTTTACCATGAACAAAAATAGAGGCTCACCTGCTATAGTGGCCTCGTGGTAGGAGAAGGTAAGTTTTCTCTGTGTTGTTCATTGCAAAATCTTTAGCAATGGTCTGCTTTCTAGTGGAGCCCCAAAGACACTAGGAGGAATTGGGGTTGCCCTCCTCCATATGAGTGGGCATCTTGCTTAGAAAACTAGTAGAAGGCGTGGTGCTTTGAGATTCCTAAGCCAGCTAACACGAAGTCAGAATATAATTACAGCCTTTGGGCTTATTGTGTCTGGGACTGTGTTTCTGCTTCCTGCTCTTTCTTTATTCCTTTCCCTCATGTGCGCGGTTGCAGCTGATCTATCTCCTGTTATTTGTTCCCTTGCCATTTTTCTTTGCACATACTCCACAGAAACAGGAAAGGAGCTTCTCGTATCAATACACAGGATGCAGGAGAAGGGGAAGTGGTGGAGAAGGAGTAGCATTTTTATTTTATTAAACTTTTGTGAAATGATTCATTTTAACCTATGATCAAAGAAAGTGAGTGTCTTGTCCCCACCCCTATGTCACTAGCTCTTCAGTGAATATGTGGGCCAGGTGTCTCTGGCCACAGCCTGTACCACAACTAAAATGAAAGCTGGAAGATCAGATTCCAGCCTTTGCCACAGGAATGCAGTCATTAAAATATGGAAATTCCTATATGGTGGAAGTTGTGTACAGAAGACCTGAAGTGACTTGGTGACCTAAATATGGCTGACAAAGACTAGTTTTTTGTACAATGACTGACCCCTGGGAGGTATATAGTGAGGAACTCAGGGCAAATGTTGAGGTGATTATCTTCCAAGCTTTGAACTTCTTTACAAAACATCTTGCTGGATCTTTAATCCTGCAGCTGAGCCCCCAGTTGTGCTGATCCCTGAAGCTTCTGGGCTTGTGGAGTTTCGGAGTCTGGAGCAGCCTCAGCATCCTTGCAGTGAAGTAGATGCTGAGCAGCTCCCTTCCTACCAGCTAGACACCAAGTGGCAAGAGCAGAGCTTCTGCAGGAACAGCTCCTAGTGAGAGGAGAGCCAGAGGCTGGAGCTGCTGCAGCATTTGCTCCACTTGTCCCTCCTCACACAAATCTAATATGACCACAGCATGGGAGGTGGTGTGGCCTGTGATATCACTGCAAGCTTCATACTACACAGACCCTAGAGGCCATCATAGTTCTTTGCCATAGGTGCCTGGCTTAAACAGTGATTTAGGTTCTCAGAGCCTCAGATTTCTCCACTCAAGCTGGGGGTCAACCAGCTGCTAGTGCTTTGGTGATAAAATGAGTTTACCATGTGGTATCTGGCACTTTCTCCATGAAGAGCCTGGCTCACTACAAACATGCTTGCACTGGAAGAAGTAGCAAGAGTGCCTATTTCAAAATGTAGGGTTCCAATGAGTCAGAGGAAATTGCCACATTTTGGTTCCAGAGGAATCTAAACAGGGAGGCAGGCTACCTTCTAGTTGTCTGTGATTTTTGAGGAGTGCAGTGTGAAGACTTTCCTGGTGTCCTGAATTCACCTTGCTCTGCTGCTGGCCTGTGGGTGGGCCCTGACTCTGCCTTCTGTTCTTATGTTCCTCAGGATTGTGGCTGGGCCCTTTGGCCCTAGCAGCTATTGCAGAATTGGCTGGCCCTGCCTGCTCTGCTATGTCCTCTGCGCTTCTCACATTGTGTTCTGCTTGCCACCCTGGGTGCTCAGCCCATGCCTCCTCCTCTGCAGTTGCTGCCCGAGTCCTCAGTGTGTGTCCCTGCTTCCCACAGGCACAGGCAACCTTCTGCATCTCCACCATCCTTACCACCTGCTTTGTTCAGTGATTAAAATCAGCCTCCAGGGACCAGCCAGGAGAGTTCAGGTTCTGAATATGAACCCCCTCATTACCATTTACCAGTGCTTATGACCTTGGGAAAATGAATTTGCCTACAGCTCAGTTTCTTGACTATAACAGCAGTGTGATGCTAGTGCTACTCACACAGTGTTGGGAGGGGACGTGGTTGAAGGCTAGAGGATGCAGGACACTTTACAGGGCCTGTCAGCCAGGAAGGGTTGGTGATAATCCCTCTCTGGAAGCACATTCTGCCCACTGTGCCCAGCAGACTTCACATGAATCCGACGCAAGGCCTCGTCTTCTGACCTCATCTTCTGCTGTGCCTCACTCAGAAGGCTCTGGACCCAAGCTCCTCACACAAGGCCTCTGCCTCATTCTGGTGTTGGTTTGCTCAACCACTCATCTTGGTCACATTTTTGTTCAGAGGTTTCTTTCACTACTTTATGTAAAAGCCCCAACCCCCAGCCCTAGGCCACCTTCTCACTTCTTTCCTTCTCACTCTGCTCTTTGTCTTTCCTTCTCACCCTAGAACTAACCACACATCAGCAAACTATCTGGTGGCTTGCTCTCTATACGGCCATATCTACTCCAGGAGGACACAAATTGCTGATGGCTATGGGAACTACGCTATTCCTAGAGCCAGTTACAGCACACAGGATTATTTGGCACACCTTCAGTGTGACATTGGGCCCCATGCTGGGCCCAGATAAGGAGGCTGAGGCTTAAGTTGAACCTCAGAGATTCCATAGCAAAGAATTACTAGAGTGCAGTTGAGCACCTTGCCTCATCCAGTGAAGCCAGTTTGAGAACTGAGCTTTTACTGGTCCATGCAAGTGTGAAATCTTGATGGCTGGCAAGAGGAGCTGTTTTAAGGCAGAATAGCTAGGTCTGATGTAGCCAATTTTCTGGGTGCTGTCAGGAGCTGCTGGGAGCCCCAAACCTTCTTAGCTTAGATGCTAGATCACATGGCATCATCTTTAAGCACAGTAGGGGTTTATTAGAGAGAAAGAGGACCTGGAACAGAAGAGGGCAAGGAATGTGATCTCACCATGTTCGTGAGACTGCTCAGGCCATTGCAACTTCACTCTCATACTCAGGGAAGGAATAAAGAAAAGCTGCTCTGGAGAAGGCTCTGGGGGAGGTTGCCCTGCTTGCTGAGAGAATGTGCTCCACATTCTGAGGAAAGCCACAGCATCTGGGCATTTTGTCCTGCTGCCTGCCCCTCACCCAGGGACCGAGAAGGACTCCATGGTATGTACAGTGCTATCAGTCTGCCATGGAGGCTGCCACTCCATCCCTATATGCATCCTTGAAGCACAGTGCACAGGCCCTGCGAGTACCCTCATGTAGCTCACTGTACTTAAAGTCGTTCCGAGGATCCTATGTGAGCAGATGCCAGCCTTTAGGTGTTCTCTGTGCCTTTTTTGCTTTGCGTCTGCTAAGCTGTGCCCTCGTCCTCCTTATCGTCCCTCACCCCACCAGCCCAGTTTCTTTTAATATAAATATTATGTATGCAGCTAGCTTATCCGCAGGTCACAAATGTGTCATGAAGCAAGGTTGTCCACAGGAAGCTCAGGCATGCCCAGGGTAACCTGTCATCCAAAGGAATCCATAAGCCCCTGCCATTTCAAGCAAGTATGAATTAAATTTGATGGTACTTGCCAGTGTGATTTGTTTTCATTGTTCATGTGTGAATAAACATTAAAAGTCTGTCATCCGTTTGGGCTGACGATGGGCTGGAATGCTGTCATGCTGCTCTTCCTGTTTCTCCAGCATGTCATTTGTTTGCAATTTATTTGTGTGTAAGTCCCTGTTTTAGGGTGTGAATATAATTTCACTCTTTGATGATAGTGGTGGCTGTATAAATTACAGTTAATGGAATTATTTTATGATATTATTAACTTGGCATGGTGTCAAGGTGGAAAACTCATCAGAGGGATATTGGCAGTTAGTTCTCCTTAATTTACTATGTTTTTATGTGTGATTTCCATGCTACAGGAAAGCTTACAACCTGTTTCTCATGAACATATGTGAAAGCACTTTGTCAACTGTTAACTTGCTGTTATTGTAACATAAAATTGTCCCTATGCATGAACTTTTCCTCTCCTTATAGAAATATTGGCAAACATTTATGGAATACCTGTTACGTACGAGGTACTTTATGAAGTGGTGAGGTCTCTAGAATTGGGAAAGTAAGTTACTAAAGAATTGGTAATGGATGGGGCTGGGGAGATAGCTCAGCGATTCTCTAAGTGCTTGCCTGAAAAGCACAAGGACCTGGGTTCAATCCCTGATACCACATGCCTGGCTGGCCCCATGTCCTGCCAGTCACTGAAGCTGGGCATGGTGGTGCTTGCCTATAATACCAGTGCTGGGGGGAGGCACTGACATAGGAGGATCACTATGAGTCTGAGATGTGTAGCGAGATCCTGTGCCAAGTAAACAAAAGAAGGAAGGAAGGAAGGAAGGAAGGAAGGAAGGAAGGAAGGAAGGACGGACGGAAGGAAGGAAGGAAGGAAGGAAGGAAGGGAGAAAGAGAATTGTCAATGTAGTGGGCAAAGTAGACAAGTATCCTAGCCACCAAATCACTCTTCCCTGGGTAATAAATAATCAGTGATAAAGTATATAGGTCCACTGCTATAAATGCTTATAAGTGGCTCTTTGGAGGCCAATAGGTTTGAATAACACTGTACCTGGGGAAGATCAATAATTCTTACAGAAGCGAAGTTTTAAACATTGAAAAGTATTTGAGAAGGTACCTATTGGTTTAAAAGAGAAACTCATGTTATAAGTTTAACACCTGGAACAGAACTTCCACTTATTCCTACTCCTTACAAGTGCCACACATTAGGCCTCCCCTGTGCCTGGCTTGCACCACTTTTCCCACTGCTTCTCTAAATACTTGAATCAATCTTGCAAAGTGCAGCTGTCCTTAAGGTCATTGTGCAGAATGAGAGGTGGACAGCCAGAAAGGGACAGAACATGGCCCTGGATCCCCCAGCTGTCACACAGTGGGTAGGGAGGGATCTGACCCCCTATGTTCCTTGTATTATGCTGTGACCATACATGAATAGCATATTTATGGAGGAGAGTGGTTCTGTGGTTTGCATGTCTGCCCCCATAAGCCCAAGTGGTAAAGGCTAGTTTGCCAGGCTGTGATCCTATTGGGTGTCAGTAGAAATTGTAAGAAATACAGCTTGATAGGAGGCCTGTAGGCTGAAGGTGTGCTCTCCCAGGGGATGTGGGACCCAAGTCTTTTCTTCTTCCTTTCTTGTGTTCTCTGTTCATGAGATGAGCAGATTTGTCCTACCACCTACTCCCACCATGATGTCCTGTTTTGGCACAAGCCCAAGACTATGGGGTCAGCTGATGTTGGCCTAAGATTCTCAACTGTGAGCCAGAATAACCATTTTCTCTTTGTGAGATGATTCTCTCGGACGTTTGTGATGGAATGTGGTGATGCTCTGCTAGCAGGGGAAGCTGTGGTGATGGCGAAAGGGGGAGGGGTGATGTGCCTGGCCAGTGGAACACATCTGGAGTAACCTAGGCTGTGAGACCCTTGAAATCCAAACCAAGGAGTGTGAACCCTTTCTCTGTGGAGGTGAGGGTGAGGGGTGGGGTGTAGTGGTGGTTGGCAGAGATACTACTCTTTGTGATAAGGGAACACAATAAGTCCCTGGTATTTATCCAAGTCAATCCATTGACACTAGGTAAAATTTTTAATATTTATTTTTATCGCAGATGAAAAATATTTTAAACTTTACAAACACCTGCAATAGCTCATAGATAGACTTGACAAGTAAATAAGCATTTCTTGAGAAGCCTGACTAGAATTCTTCTGCTCAGAAAAACAGTCAAAGCCGCTGCTTTTGCCAGAGAAAGCCACTGACATTTTAAAGCATGATTAGATTCATGTTTTAGAAAGATTACTGCAGAGTTACTATGTGGAAGAGAGTGCATAGAGGGGAAAAGGCAGTGAGCATTAATAGTGAGGCCATTGCCATAATGTAGGCAGGGAGGTTTGCGCTAAGGTGGTCACATTGGGACTAGAGAAGAAGAGAAGAAAAAAGCCAAAGTCTTCAGGAAACACCGGCCTTTTCTTCTGCTCTTGCACTCTGATAATTAGTGAAGACATCTGTGACTGGAGTATGTGTGGGGTTTCTCGCATGGCGACCAAGGAAGCAGTTCTTCAGCAGACCTCCGCTAGATGTGTAGTTTAGTTCTCATGTTGCCTACCTGAAGATGGTCTCAGAGCCACACAGGTCAATGGCTCAGCCCCCAGGAGTGTCCCATTTCAGATGCCAGTTATAAGCAGTGGGTTGTGTCACTCATGCTTCTGACTGGTTTTCTACAAGTCCCTCCTTCCTACAAGTCCCTACAAATGAACCCTCAAATTGGTTCATTTGATTTTCTAGAGCAGCTCTCAGATCAGAAAAACACTTACATTTAGTAGTTAAATAGGATACCAGTGAACACCTGGTGAACAGATAGATAGGACAGGGCATATAGGAAAGAGTGAGGAGCTTCTGAGCCCTCCTTTGTTTCAACAGCTTCCAGAAACTTCCACCCTCTATGTACCTCCACATGTTGTTCTGTCTGGAAGCTCTCTGAACCCTGAGATTTGGATTCCATGGGAGCCTTATTTCATAGGTATATGGCTGATGAAAGCATTGGTCATTGGTGATTAATTTAACCTTGTGGTTATGACCTCCCCTGAGGTCAAGAAGTGGGGCTGAAAATCCCAACCTTCTTCCTTCTGGGACCTTTTTAGTGACTGGCCAACATCTTAAAGCTACCTAGGGTCTGACAATCACCTTTCATGAAAAAAGAAACTTAGCACTTAAAGAATCCAAGAATTTTAGGAGTTGTGTGCCAGGAAGCAGGCAGGAAAACCAATATAGATTTTACAATATCACTTCAGGGTCTAGAGATGACAGGACTGCCAGAACTGATTGAATGTGATATTGGAACTGCTGAGGAAAAGGCAAAGTCAGCTGATCTGGCGCCCAACTGTTTGGCCCCTTTGACCTAGCACTGCAGACTGGCATGATGAATACAGAGGAGAAACCAGGTTTTTATAATATGTTTGGGATCTTGTCTAAAATTTTAAAAAGCAGGGTCTGGGGATATAGCTCAGCACAAAGATGCTGAGTTCAGTCCCCAGTATAGAAAAGGAAGCAGGGAAGGAAGGGGTTGGGAGAAAAGGAGGAGGAGGAAGAAGGGGAGGAAGGGGAGGAGGAAGAGGAGGAGGAAAACAGGCCACATCACCAAGCAGAAAGCCAGAGTGGGCACGAGGAGTGGCCTTTGCTGCTGTGGATGCCTAGGCTGGCTTCCCTTTGCCTATCCTTCACAGACTGGGCACACTTTTTCATACTCTGCTCACAGCAAAGTGTAAAACATCGGTCTTGTCTGGTTCCACTGTCCTTTTAAATGGCTTAATTTTGTAGAACAAGACTATCTGTGCCGTGGACTGTTAAGGGAAAAGCTGTGGAGGACACAGGCAGTTCATTCTTCCAGAATGAAGCAGCTGATGATTTCCTTTTCTTATTAGCTCCTGGTTAGACGCCTGGGAGCTGGCTTGCTGGCAGCCTCCTTGCCTGAGTGCAAGGCTGGCTCTTCCTGTCAAGTAACAAGGCTTGGAGTTCCTCGGAGAATGACTTGGGTAGGAAAGCCATCACCAGAAAAAACATGTAGACTTAGGAAACGAGTTTGCAAATCACTCATAGCTAAGCAGGAACGAGCTGAATGAGAATTTGCCAGAGGGGTGGAATTCACCAAGCTAACACAGTTGTCAGAGGTGACCACCTGAGTTAGGGTGACTAGATGGGCCTCGTGATGCACTTCAAAGACACTGGAGGCTGGCATTTCCCCAGAGGAGAATGTGCTTCCTTAATAGGAAATAATATATTACTTGGTTGTTGGGCTTGCTGCTTATTGTGATTTGGGGGTGGAAGAAAAATGGAAAGGAAGTTAGTCATGAGACATTTCTAGTCCCTGCCCCTCAAAAGTAAACCTTTCCCTCTTGCCCTTCTTTCTCTTAGATGTATTCTCCCAGCGTAGGTGCCACAGAGACATATTGGGTCCATGTACCTATACGTCTGTCCATCCATCTATGCATCCCTTCATCCATCCATTTCTCAATAATCGTTTTTCAATCTTCCTACCTGGCCAAGTTCTGCCTATGCAATCATAGTGCTCAAAAGACAAATATAGCCCCTGCCTCACCCTGCCAGGTGAGACAGCCAAATAAATAAAGAAAAGAAAAACAAAGTTGTTGCAAACTATGATAAATAAGTAAGTGTGGTTGTCCTCAAAGAGGACTAGCTCCAAACTGGACATGGTGGCTCACGCCTATAATCTCAGCACTTGAGAGGCTGAGACACAAGGATTGGTGTGAGTTCAAGACCAGCCTGGACTACAAAAGTGAGCTCAAGGCCAGCTTGTACTGCGTAGTGAGACCCTGTCTCAAAAAAAAAAAAAAAAAAAGAAAGAAAGAAAGAAAAAGAGAAAAAGGACTAGCTCCAGGATAGCCCCTCCATCAATACCAAAACCCACAGATGCTTGAGTCTCTTATATAAAATGGTTTAATTTTGTATAAAATCTGTTCACATTGCCCTTTATGCTTTAAGTCTCCTCCAGGTTATTTATAACACTTCACACAGTGTAACTACTATGCAAGCAGTTGTTACGTTGTATTATTTAGGAGATACCTTGGTTAACTTTCTCACCATTAGGGCCAAATATCAGACACTCCTGACCTAAAGGCAGAGAGGTTTGTTTTGGCTCCTGGTTTTAAGAGTCCATGGCCAGTAAGCTCCAGGGCAGAAATGACACAGCAGAGGGCCCAGATCAAGAAGAGCTGCTCATGTCATGGTGGCCAAACAGCAGATAAAGAAGGGAGGAGCCAGGGAGGGAGAAACACTCTTCCAGGTCAGCACCCAGCAATCTGCGGCTTGTGATCAGGGCCGGCCTCTGAGCAGAGGCTCGGTTATGAGCTTATTAGGGAGTCAGCCCTTCCCCATCAGCTCCACAACAACTGATTCTAGTCACCTTCCACACACATGAGACTCTGGGGTTCAATCCAGATCAAAGCTGTGGCAGAGAAGGATGACAAAAGTCTGTGCACATTGGTTCAGACCCAACTTCCTCTTCTGTACTACTTTGTATTATGACTGGTTGAGTCTACAGATGTGGAATCTGTGGGATTCCCTCCTGTGGGCTGCAAGGGAGCCTGAAGGTTAGCAGAAAAGGCTCTCACTGTTTGGCTTACATCAGTGTCTGTATGACGTGGGGCAAATTAGGTGACTTCTCTGCCTCAGTTTCCTTGTTTCAAGTAAGTATTACTTTCCAACACTGTTGACCAGTGAACCAGCTACAAACAGGATAGGAGGGAGGCCTCTTGGGGAAGAAAACCAGGAGCAAGAAATGAGAATGAGTTTGAAGTTGTCTAGGAAATTAGCCTGGTGTGGCCGATGTAGGCTGAGCCTGTTGGAGAATAGTACAAAGGTGAATTAGGAGAGGTATGCTGAATTTCTTGTTCAGGACATATCAGTTAATCTTAACTGTGAATTTAACAGGATTAAGAGACTCCTGGAGAGGAGACTGGATAATGGAGGTGCTGATCTCATTCATGGGCTGACCCACACTGAGGGGCCTCGGCTTATCAGTGGCTTAACCTTCTAGCCCATTCTGCTACAAGGAGTTGGGTGCTGGCTGGAGGCAGTGGATCTCAGGGGCATGACCTTGGGGACTCTGTCTGGTCTTTGGCTTCTTCCTCTGTGGCTCTTTTTCACCTCCCTGAGTGCTGAGGACTGAGTGGCTTTTCTTCACCATGCTCTTGTTAGGATGATTTTACCTTTTTTTTTTGGTACCAAAAATTCAACATTGTGCTTGTCAGACAGGTACTTATGCCACTGGAGCTAGCCAGCTGTGGGCTGAAAGAATCCAAAATGAAAGGCCGGGTGTGATGGCACACGCCTATAATCCCAGCACTTGGGAGGCTGAGGCAGGAGGATCAGCGCGAGTTCGAAACCAGCTTGGGCTACAAAAGTGAGCTCAAGGCCAGCCTGAACTGCATAGTGAGACCCTGTCTCAAAAAGACAAAAAAAAAAAAAAAAAAAAAAAAAAAAAAAAAAAAAAAAAAAAAAAAAAAAAAAAAAAGACAAAAAAATAATCCAAAATGAACCTCTCCTTGTTTACGTCATGTATGTCAAGTATTTCATCCCATAGAAAGAAAGCTAATACACTGGGTTTATTCTCAGTGTATTACAAAATCTCTAGATGGCGTTTAACTGAAAATGCTTTCTTGCCTGGTCTTGGGTGGCAAGAAAGGCTCTGGCAGTCTCAAATTTGAAGGTTTTATATTTAGGCCCTTAATACATTTTGATGTGATTTTTGCACTGCATAAGAGATAGGTACTCATTTTAACCTTTTATATGTAGATAGTTACTTTCCCCAGTGCCATGTATCAAAGATACTGCCTTTTCTCCAGCAGGTTTTTGGTATCTCTACCAAGAATTAGTTAGCTGCAGTGAAGTGGGTTTCCTCTGCTTGGTTTCCTAGGTCTGTGTGTCTGTTTCTGTGCCAGGCTCATGCTGTCATGCTTCTGTGGCTCTAGTGTATTTCAGAATTGGCATTGGTATGCTCTCAGCATTGCTGTCATGGCTCAGCATGGCTCTGGCTGCCATGACCTTCTCAGGCTTCCATATACCTTCTAGCATTTCTTCTAGGTTTTGGAGAATATCATTGTTATTTTGAAGGGCATTGCATTCAAGCTATTGATAGCTTTTGATAATCATTTTCTTTTTTTTTTTTTTTTTTTTTTTTTTTTTTTTTTTTTTTTTTTTTTTTTTTTTTTTTTTTTTTTTTTTTTTTTTTTTTTTTTTTTTTTTTTTTTTTTTTTTTTTTTTTTTTTTTTGTATTTTGTACAGGATCTACAGGGTTTCACTACACAGATCAGACTCATAGTGATCCTCCTGTTTTCATACTCCCAAGTTCTGGCATTACAGGCATGTGCCACTACGCTCAGTCTCAATTGAGGATGGAGCTCCAGCCACTATGCTCTGCCTAAGCAGGCACTTTAATCTGCCGAGCTGACTGGCTGACCCCTACTTAATATGATCCTTTTAACAGTGTTAATTCTGCCAACTCATGAATGTGGCAGATCTTTTTGTCTTCTAGGGCCTCTTCAATGTCTTTATGCAGTATTCTGTAGTTTTGATTGTAGAGGTCTTTTATATCCTTTGTAAGTTTATTCCTGGGGATTTTTTTTTTTTTTTGAGGCTAGGACGCACAGTTTGTATCTTAGCATTTTGCTGAACTTTTTTTTTTTTTTTTATCAGACCTATAGGTCTTGTGGTACTGTTTAATGCCTTCTGAGGATCATATCATCCGCTAATAGGAATAATTTGACTGCTTCTTATTTGTGTTTTTTATCTCTTTGTCTTTATTAATTGCTATGGGTAAAATTTTAGGTACTGTATTTAACATCCCAGCTTGTATTTTGTATTTTTTAAATTTAATCTTTATCAGTTGAGCTGCATGTGTGTCTGCTGTTTTATTTTCTTCCCAAGACAACCATATTCCTCCTATTCCTGAGGGCAGTGCCACGAGTGACTCCTCTAAGGTACACTTTTTATTTGTGGATGCAAACTAACCATGCAAAAAGTGAGTAAGGGGTATAGCTCAGTGGCACAGCACCTGCCTGGCCCGCTCAGGGTCCTGAGTTCTATTCCTGGAACATAGATAGATAGATAGATAGATAGATAGATAGATAGATGATAGATAGATAGATTTGCAAAAAACAAAGCACAGAAGATCAGCATATAGTAAGACATTCTCACTGGAGACATATTTTCCTTTGCCACTCAACACTAAGAACTGTGTAGTTTTTGTACTGTTAACTTCTGTGAAATAGATTTATTTCTCTTCCTCTTGTAGGATGAAGATACAGTAGGACTAGAGATGTAGCTCAGTGTTATGGTGCTTGCCTAGCATGCAGGAATTCTGGATTAGATCTCTGACACCACAGAGAAGGAAAAAGCAAATCAAAACAAAACAAAGAAAGTATAACAAATTGAGAAACCAGTTTTACTCCAGGGCCTCCAATAAATAGGTCCTAAGATTTAGAAGTATCTCCTTGTTTATTTCATCATAGCCATAAAGACAGAAGTTTCAGGGCACAGGGGTTTGGCAGCTACTTTCATAGGGAAGTTGGCTTTATTGTTCAGGAATAAGTTTGTCTTGGCTTTGTGTTTGTCCTGGGTGGATTACTTACTTTCTTGACAGTTTGGTGGTTTATTTTAAATCCACCTGTCATCCTTGTTCCCAGGTTATTTTCAGAAGCTCATTATCAAAAACAGAGATCTTCAGGCTGCATTCTGTTCAGCAGACTCTTTTCACAGCTCAAACTAGATAAGGGAACAGCAGTGTCCTACCTTCTTAGGGACCCATGTCCCAAGGATGTCTGAAGCTGGAGACAGTGCTGAAACCTGTATATTTTTCCCTGCACACACATGCCTGTAATAAACTTAAACTTATGAATTAGCTACAGTAAGAGATTAACAACACTATCAGTAAAAGACCAATTACTCCACACTTTAATAAAATTATATTAATTCTCCTTCTTCTTCCTCCTCCTTCTCCTCCTTCTCTCTCTCTCTCTTTCTCTCTCTCTCTCCCTCTCCCCCTCCCTCTCCCTCTCCCTCTCTCTCTCCTTCTCCCTCTCCCTCTCCCTCTCCCTTTCCCTCTCCCTCTCCCTCTTCTTCTTCCTCTCCCTCTCCTTTTTTCTCTTTCTAAGTCAGGACAGATGTGAATATCTTCTAATTGCCTTTGAACAAGGGTAACTCAGTCTGCAGAAGACAAAACTTCAGGAAAGGGAAGACACTGGTACTTTCCTTTAAATTGTCTTAACTCCTATCATTACTCTTCTTTGAAGAAAGGCCAACAGGAGGCTTGGGAGAGGCTGCTGACCTGGCCCATGTGGACTCTTTGGTCTCCATTCACCCATCTTCCAGGCTCCTCCCCTCTGTATCCTACGGCCTTCATGCAGTCCTTCTGATCCACTGCTCTCCCTCTTGCTGCAGGGCCCATGTGACTCCCTTTCTTGCCACCTGGAATGTGCTGCCCTCTCAATTTAGTCTCCTTTTCTCTCACTTACCTTTACTGTGTCACCTTAAGGGAACCTGTCCCTCTGTATTCCAGCTAGGTCAAATCTCCCTATTATGCCTTCACTGTCCACACCGTTTGTCTTTGTAGTATGTGTCCCAGCTGCTGTTTTACTGTATAAGTATCAATTTCTATATCTTTTTAGGATTCTTTGATGACATAGTGATTGGTGGGTAATAGATGTTCAGAAGATTTTTGTGCCTTGAATAAATTATCTCCCAGAAACTCTAAACACACCTGCTTGAGGGAGGTAGAAACAGCCATTCTCCCAGAATTCAGAGCCCGGTATTTTTTGCTTTTTCTTTCCCTTGTGCCTATGGCTTGCTTCCTGAGATAACTTGATCACTGTCCTTGTTTAGTTTTAGGCCAGGTATACACAGCTGGGGCAGTGAGTTCTGATAATTAGCATGCAGATTCAGACTGCAAGCTCACTCATTTGGGTCGAAGCACCTCTTCTTTTTTTTTGTTTTGTTTTAAAATCAATATTTCCTGCTCTAATATGGTTTAATGTGCTATCTAGAGCAACTAGCACTGCAGGTAAGCATCAGAATGTGGCCCCTTCTCACCTTAGACATCGACACAGGAGCACACAAAGGACCTGCCCTTGGCAATGCCACAGCCTTTGTCTGCTGTGCCCCTCATACACTCAGTGTTTCTAAGCCTGGCCTTTGGCCGCTTTCACTTCCCTTTTGGAAAATATCTACTGGGTAGCCAGATGCTGCGCCGTGTAGCTATTCATGGCTAATTTCGGGACCCAGAAATCTAAAGAGAGTACATAGCTCTTTACTATGTGGGTGTTTCTCAACATTCTTAGAACTACTATACTCCTAGAGCCTTCAGCTTCTATAAGTCTTTCAATTTAGTATTTATTCCTCCTTATACTCAGCAATAACATACTACATACATGTTCCGTGCATACTCCTCCATAAGACAAGGCTCGTCTTTTTAGACACCTTAGTTGATAATACAACTTTATGTTTGAAAAGCAGTTGGTGTATTTGCTGAATGGCAGAGGTGTGGTTTGACATTAGCAATCAAGCGTTTGTTTAATGCATCTGCAAGTAGATCTCTGTATCAGATGCTGAAAATACAGCAGGGAGTTGGACAGTCTCAGGCCTAGTCTTTATGAACTGTTTAGTTGGGAAGAGTCATGAAGTAGATAATCATAAAACCAGAGGAGGTCTACAAGGTGCCCTGGAAACATGGAAGATGGTCAGACCTTCCCTTACCACACACAGGCTATGCTGAGGGGCTGGCATCTCAGCAGTTACCTGCACAGTGCTGAGTAGGCGTTGGCAGGAGAAGTAGAGGGTGTGGTGGGTGAAAGCTGATTGCTGGAGCTCTTGGAGATAGGGGGAGACTTGGAGACTTGACCCCATTGACTGTGGAAAGCCAAGTGGCTGGAATTCAGTGGACAAAGGACAGAGGGCCCAGAGGACACATAGAGCTCATGGCAGAGAAGGATGGGAAGGTGCAGCTCTTAAAGAGCTTTGAAAGTTGCACCATCATGGCAGGCATTGTCCTCAAGGAAATGAAGAACGATGACAGGGTTTTGAATGGGAAAATGCTGTGTGCACATTTGAGGTTTTAAGAAAGAGCTCTCTGATTGTTGTATAGAAAATGGACTAAGAAGAGTGACCGGGAGGATTCAGAGGTCAGTTCAGAGCCCTTATAAGGAGAGACAATGGAGCCATGGCAGGCGGTGGGGCTGAGGCAGAGGGAGAGAAAAATGGCTCTCAGAGGCTGCAAAACAGGGTCTTGAAAATCAAGAGCTACTTATGTTCTTCAAGATCCACTGTAGCTGGGCATGGTGACACCATGTAATCCCAGCTCTTGGGTACACAGAAGCAGGAGAATCAAAAGTTTGACTTCAGCCTGGGCAACTTAGCGAGGCCTTGTCTCAAAAATAGAAAAAGAAAGGTAAAAATGAAAGAAAAGGGACTGAGGGTGTACTTCCAGGTTTCATGCCTATTACACCCCCCACCCCAAGCAAAATTGCTCTTTCCTCACCCTGTGCATTGAACTGAGTATCTTTTGGTCCTTTTGCTAAACTTGGGAACTGGAGATGAGCAGTCTTCATCCCGAAAGCCTGGCAATGTATCATCGTGATTCTTTAGAAAAAGAAGTCCATTGAGAATGTCGGAGACTTGGGGCTGTAGCTGTAGCTGGGTGGTAAAGCCCATGCCCTGCATTCACGAGGGCCTTGGTCCAGTGCTCAGTACTGCTCCGTGATCCCAAACAAACAGAACAGAAGGGATTCCGGAGGTTCACCTCTGTGAAAAAGTCATTCTGTTAGCAACGAAGGAACAGAGGCTGAATGACCTCCACAGGTCGCAACCTTCACTCCTACCCACGCTGCTTAGCTCTGATTCAGACCCAGATCTTGGATCTGCCCACTGTGTTGTGTGCTTTTTCCAGCGCTGGGAAGGGAGCAACCCTCAGCCCCTCCTGCTCACTCAAACAATATGAACTTTAGCGTTTGAGCTCACTACTTCCTCGGGTGTTCCTAAGTTTCAAAACTGAGCTTTATTGCACAGGTATTTTTAAAACTGGCCTATTAGTAAGGAAAATGTTAAAAATTCTATATAAGTGCAAACACCAAAAATGTCAGGGCTCCCAGTGGAACACAGCAGAAGGCCTGGGGTTAATTATCACTCTCAAGAAGCCTGGACTCAAAGGACAAAGTTCGAATAGTCTTGGCATGACCACAGTTTAAAGTAATAATAGCTTGACATTTCTTAGGCAATTGTCTCTAGCTGCAGCCTAGGCCCAAACCAGGAAGCAGGTGAAAATCAGCATCTCTGTGCTGCGGAGGGAGAGGCAGCTGCCTCCAGGGGTTGGAGCCTGTATGACAGCACCTCTGCCACACAGGCTCCTAGAATGAGAGCTGGGGAATTGAAGAGGGAGGGGCTTTGAGGAGCAGGATTGCTATAGGAAGGGCTGGAAGCAAACCACGCAGAAGGTGCAGCTCTCTCCTCTCAAAAGTACCTGTGATGTTCACTTGTTTCAATTTCAGAAGAGAGGCCGGCCTGAGAGTTCAGCGAACTAGAGCACCTACTTACGCAGAGTGCAGTAGCTGGAGTTCGACCCTGGCATACTGTGCCAGCCCCGTCTACGGGGCACACTGAGACAGAAATTGAGACTGGGCATGGAGGTGTGCGCCTGTAATCCCAGCACTTGGGAGGCCAAAAACCAGAGCATCACTATGAGTTAAATCTGCATAGTGAGACTCTATAGCCCTGTCCTAAATACAGAAAAAAAAAAAAAAATTGGAAGAGTATATAAAAGTGGATAATGCCGCCTTGTTACAACACAGTCCCCTTTTCACGAAGTAACTAAATTGTCAGCTAATGCATACATACTCAGATTTTACTATTTGCATTTACCTATATAACTATTTTGCAAATTTTTGTTGTTATCGCTGATGAGATCTTGGAAACTTGCTAGGTTATTAAAAACTAGTGGGAACACCTGGCTTCATTTTTTTTTTTTTTTTTTTTTTTTTTGAGACAGGGTCTGGCTATGCAGTTGAGGCTGGTCCTGAGCTCACTTTTATAGCCCAGGCTGGTCTCGAACTCACACCAATCCTCCTGCCTCAGCCTCCCAAGTGCTAGGATTACAGGTGTGAGCCACCACGCCCGGCTCTTCATTGTTATTTCTTATTAAAATGAATAAAATTAGAAAAGAAAATAATAAAAAATAAATTTAAAAAAGAACTGAAAAGATGTGGTATTTTTAGACAATGGATTGATTTTTTTTTTTTTTTTTTTT
>PVJA010002330.1:0-108451 GCA_004027025.1 Myocastor coypus
CTCTCTCTCTCTCTCTCTCTCTCTCTCTCTCTCTCTCTCTCTCTCTGTCTCTCTCTCTGTGATTACTTTGAATTCCTGGAGCTAACAACAAAAAGAAAACTAGGGTGCTGGTAACACTACAAAGTCAGTGCTGTTTTAGCTACTGTGCCAGGGGAAAAATACATTCTCTTGGTTTGGGTGGAACCTGGATGCTGAGGTTCAGTGATAGTGAGACAGAGACTGGCAAAATTTAAAGTCAGAAATTATCATTTTCTGAGAGAAAATAGGAGCAAAATTGCTCATTTTGCCAGTGAAGAAACTGAGACACAAAATTGCGGCAACTTGTCTAGAGAGGCACAACAACCAACACTGCACTGAAGTCTCTGTTAGTTTCCATTATAATGTTTGTCAGTGCCATCCTAATCATTTCCCATGATGAAGACAGTGAAGGGATATAGCCCTGTGTGTCGGGAGGTGGCTTATGTCAGCAGGGAGAATTTTGCACTGAGTAGGGAGTGTGGATTTGAATTCCAGCTATGCCCTCTCGTGAGCCAGATCTGAGTTTCTTTACACAGAAAATGAGGTCAATAGTAAATGCACTGCACCTTTCAAATGATAGTTCCACAAAAGCACTTTAAAACTCTTCAGCAGTATTCAGGAGATAGTCTAACAAATTATTTTCTGTCATCATAAATATACTTTATTTTCCTATTTTGAAAAATGAAGGTTTTATAACTCATTTCAGGAGCAGTTGCCGCTTTTTCTATATATGATAATGACTTTGTATCTTGCAATAACTGTTCCATATTATTCTCAAAGTGGGAAATCCGAACTAGCTGCCCTATGTCCATAGGGCATGTTTAGCTCTAGAAGCACACAGACCAGTACAAATTGGACCATATAATTTTTCTTATTCATATTCCTAAGGGCAGGGTCCTTGACAGAAATCTGTATTCTTAACAACCATAGCATGTGCATTAAAGCTTGAATTTTTTATGCAAAAATCGTTTCAGTTAAATATTTTCTACTATGAAATCAAATTGATAATTTCTATAATAGTGTAAAAGAGAGGATGAATGTAAACTATGCTTCCAAATCCTCTCAATAATTACACATTATCTCATGTAATAGAAGAAAATTGTGTGTGTGTGTGTGTGTGTGTGTGAAAAATATTCTTTTTTCAAGAGAAGTGACCTTCCCTAAGGTTGATTGTCTCTCTGAACCCTACTGATTTACCGATCACTGTATTCTACAGTTGATTTTTAAGTAAAATTCAGAGATTTTTCATAAAGCTTTGAAATACTTCATAACTTTGAATAAAAGTACCGAAACTTGGATAAATTCAGAACCCTAATATCAGTATACAGACATCTTTTCAAGTGAAAATAAATCATGATCATGCAGTGGCACTATTGACTTTTATTGGATTTACCTGACAGAATAACTGCCATTGTCCTTTGAGTGTTTGCCCTAAACTCCTTGGCTATCTGTGTGCCCACTCTGTGAGTCCATTTTACAGTACCACTTGGCCAGCAGCAATTTTCTCCCACATCTTACTCCTCAAGTAATGCACAGATTCTAATGAGCAGTAGCTTGAAAGTCCAATTTGAGTATTTACCAACTTTCCAGAGAAGCCAGGAGATGTATCTTATTCACATTATCATCTGTTGTTTATCTTTCATTTTATCTTTTATTGAAAGACAAAGAAAGAGCACCCTTACCCTCTCTGGAGAAGAAAGCCGATACACCTACAAATTTGCTTTAAATTCTTTTTCAATTATGTACTTGAAAGGAAAAATCCTTCAAAATAATGAACAGTACATAAAACATTTCCCATGCAACCTGACTTTAAATCTCTCTATCCAGTAGCGAAATAGCCACTCACCATAAGCTATGCTTAGCTTTGTATAATTTAGGTGTCTTTTATTTTAGTCTGTGTATACATTGGCCATATCAGAAAAGAAAATGAAATCACAGAAGATAAAGGATCACCAACCCTCTGCGCTCCTTTGTTGTATTTATATCTTAAGAAATCGTGTCTTTAGTTGCGAATTAAAAATGAGTTGTCAGGTTCCCTTAATAATTAATGTGGAAATGAACAACTGTTTCAAGTACAACACATTCCATTTAATGTTAAACAGCGTTATATTTACTGTAATTCCACCTTTCATCCTAATGTCAACCTTTAAATCTTTAATGCTTTAATCACACTTCTGTTTCTGATGTCTCTTGTGGGTTCCTCCAACCAAGGCCCACTCCTAGTGATAAGGTGGGCATTTCATGATGCAAGGGTTAGTCAGCAGCAATTGTTAATTATTAAGGAAAACAAAATGCAGCTGCTGGAAAATTGTATTTGTTCCCAGCAGGGCATGTTACCTTTAATCTCTGCTGATACTGAGGCAAGGGAAGTCATAAAAGGGAGATAATGCATTTCACAAACATGGCCCCACGGAAAATTAAAGAATTTCCTATAAAACTAATGAGCCTAATTACCAGATGATGTCTGCAGTTGACTTTCAGGAAGTTACCCACTTTTCTGATAGAGAGTAGGGCAGAGGAAAGGCAGCAGGGGGGGTGGGGTCGCCAGAAGCAGCCTTGTGGAGAGTTGGCTGGAGTGAGGAGAGGCGGTCACGCAATTCCCTGGGATTCTGCTCCTCCTAGAAACTGGTGAGAATAGCGGCGCCGTTCCTCAGGGAAAAGCTGTGTGCAGCTCACCATGTGGAGCCTTGAGGTGCTGCTTGCTCTGTACTGAAACTTCCGATCCTCACGTAAATACTAGCCATTTAAAAGATTAACTTGAAATGCTTAAAGTTTTGAGTATGTTCCTTGAAATAAAAAAGTATTTGCTAACTATTGCCAAAACATAACCTATATTGTCGATGCAACAAATCAAGGACAGAAAACATTGCAAAACTTTGTTACTGTACTAAACACATACAATCCTATTTTTTTCTTGTCATTTATCTCTAAATTGCACAGAATAATAACTACATAGCATATACATTCTGTTAAGAATTATAAGTAATCTAGAAATGATTTAAAATGTACAAGATGATGCAAGGCATGTGGATTTTGTTGTGGGTTCATAATCAATATAGGAATCCAAGCAGCCAATTAAAATTTGAAGATCTTTTTATTAGCTGAGCTCAGCAGCTATCAGCAAAGGACCCCTGTTTCAGAGTCTGAATGGCCCTGCCCAGAGAACATGAAGAGTATGTAAAGGGAGAAGAGAAAATAAAACACAAACAAAATATAGAGAGAATATGCAATATATGTTGCTTATCAAACAGTTAGATCAGCAGGTATCTTGCCTGTCAGAAAAAAAGGTATAGCTTGATGGTCAAACAGATTTTTTTTTTTTTTTGATCTACATCTGGGTATTTTTTTTTCCTGTTATTGTTTAGGGTAAGCCTTTCTCAGGGTATATTTCCTCCATATGGTTACTTGTTTCACACATAGGCCTGTTTTTACAACTCTGGGGTCTGCTAAAGTTTATCATGATAATATTTATGCTAAGAATTTAGGTTAGGCCATCACAGATTTGAACATCAACAGGTATTTATTTATTTATTTATTTATTTATTTATTTATTTATTTATTATGGTGCTGGGGATCAAATGGTGAGTCTGTGGCATTCCAGGCAAGAGCTCAATCTTTGAGTTCTGTGCCCGGTCCACATCTGTAGATTTTGAGGACAGTAAAGATTGAGGAGCACATTTCCAGAAACATCCAGTGGTGTCATTTACAGCTACCACTATCCCAAGAGTTAAACATGCTCCGAGCACTCATTGTCCCCCTGGGAAACAGCTGATGCCTGAAAGATAGCAATGTGACTTGGTTCTGTGTGGTCACGAGAACTGTGCTGAGATTCTTTTCATCGTAGTGTTCCCTCCCATCAATATAAATGATAAGTGAATAAGGATTCAACTTTTCGCTTCAAAAGGTAAATTTAATTTCTAGGAAATGATTTTGGAAATTAAAGTGGATAAGGTGGCTGAAAGGCAATTTCAATAAGGGAGAACCTCCATGAATCAGAGCTTTAAAAAGCCTGTATTTCTACATTCACACGTGTCCTGCTTTGTGTCTGTAGTGTCTTTCAGGAGTCAGATAGAACAATTATACCCCCACAAGAGCCTAGAGCAGTAAGACAGAGTAAAGACAGCTGCACAGTCACCTGTAAGTGCTTTCAAAGGTTTTCATGATTATAACTGAGCTTCAAATGGTTTGTGGGAAGGGAATATTATGTGGCCAGATTCTTGGGGGTGCTGGATTAGCTACACAAACAGAATAACCCTAAGGCCAAGAGAGGAAAGAAACCCCTAACCATCCTTGCTAAATACACCACACTAAAAGTGTGTTGAGTTGCCAAATGCAATGGTATAGGCCTGTAATCCCAGCTCCATGGGAGGTTAAGGCAAGCGAATCACAAATCCAAGGTTTGCCCGTGGAATTGACAGACACACTAGTGCTGGTGCTCTTGGGGGGTCACAGCTAGCTGCTCAGTGATCACTGTGCTCAGAACTGATAAATACAAGGGCACTGTCTTCCTAGGGATATGTGCCTGAGGCTGAGGGCAGCTACCGTAAAGCCACCATGATGCATCATACATACATAGCTTGCGCTCCGTGTTTTTTTCCTATGAGGTGAAAAATGTAAAAGCCATAGCTCAAGAGTGCTGGTCAAGTAGCTCAGCAAATTCAAGTGCCTGGAAGTAGGCACAGGGGCTGGGGTCTCAATCCCTGGGCCTGCTGCACCAGTCCCTCCCTTGGGGTGCACTGAGATGGCCATTGAGACTGGGCATGATGGCATGCACCTGTAATTCCAGCTCTTTGGAGACTGCAAATAGGTGGATCACTATGAGACCAATCTAGTAGTGAGACCCTGAACACCAGGTAGCCCCTTCCCAATGAGAGAGATGTAGAAAAGACAAAGAATTCACATGTTCAATTACTTCACATAATCCTTCCAGTAAGCATCAAAAATAATTGCTTTATATCTAAGAAAACACATCATATGCACTTGTTTCCATGACTCTTCTCTCATTGCTGAGACAAATGCCTGCCACTCAAAACAAGGGAAGGAAAGGGTTATTTAGCTCATAGTTCCTAGAAGTTTCATTCTATACTCAGCTGGCTCCAAGGCAGAGCAGCACAAGGCAGAGGGCAGCCTTTTATGGCTGTGCAAAGAGCAGAGAGCAAAGGGAGTGGCAGCAGTTCAGACAGCTAGCTAGCCTCTCTTTCCTCTTTACATTGTCATGCAAATTACCTGCTCTAGGGCAGGCACAGCATCCACTCCTTCAGTAATCCCAAACTCCAGAAGCTGCCCCATGATTGCATAAAGCTTGGGGGTAGGGGGCAAGTGGACACAAACTATAACAGTGCTTAAGCCCGAGTTTCTCTGTAATATCTTGAAGCTGTTTACCAAATTCCTCCATGAAACAACAATTTAATACATTGCTGAAGTATGAAACTTTGGTAGAATATTTCTTAATGAAGCCATTCCTGACTTCGATTGATGTGCCAACAAAGAAAAACGACCTTCAGCAGCAACACCATCTCAGCTGCAGAGAATACACAGAGTGATCAGGACCTGTGCAACATGACAGGACCAGTCTTAGTTGTTAATGTCACGATCAGATTCAGACAGTGCCGCATCTACCACTTGCTAAGTATGTGAACTTGGACAATGTGCTTAGTGTCTCAGAGCTCCGTTTGCTTCATTAATTAAAAAAAAAATAAACCCATTTGGTTATGAGCTATTTGTAGATTCAATGGCAGACGCAGGTCGAATGCTTAGCACGAGCTCTGGCACCTCACGAGTCGTCTCTGTGTTATCATTTGTTGTTAGATACCTTTGAATCCCTTTACTGATTATAGAAAGTTAATGCTGCAGGAGTCAAAATTACCTTTCATGACAGGCCTGTCTTTCTGGAATTTACTTATGTATGAGTTTTATTCCTTTTGCTCTACTTCTGCTCAAACTATGCGTTTCTCCCTTAATTTCTCCAATCAGAAGTGGGTTCTTGCTCCGCCATGGGGGAAACACTGATAAACAAGGCAAAGAGCCTACACTGAGGACCCATAAATAGTGCGACACAGCAGAGAAGCTTAGTGCTGACCTGATGCAAGCTGGGGCTTGAAGAAGGAACAAAGGAGAGACAGTTACTTTGTGCGTGGGGCGGGGGGGGGGGGGAGTGAAGGCAGGGAATTTCACACAAAGGGCAAAGCACCAAGGGCAGAAGCAGTTATAGGGAAGGTTAAAGAGGCATTGGAAGGGCAAGAGATAAAAGCATAATAAATCTCAAGAATCTTGACTTCACCTGGCAAGATGAAGAATTAATGCAACAAGGAGGGAGATGACAGGAAAATAAGGGAAGAATAGAAGATGACTCAGGGTGAAACCAGTCACAGACAGGGAATGCCAGGCCCTGAGCTAGAGATAAACATGCCCAGGCAGATTTAGGGAGATAGCTTCAGGCTGGAGCACAGATGAGAGGGTCTACAAGCATGCTGACTACTACTTGCCTCTGATTTTTTTTTTTCCAAACCTTTGAAAGGAGGTATTTTCTTCACCAGGACTGCTGTGACAAAGGAGTTCAAACTGGTAGTCGTAAAACACCCTGACGTTTGTCTCACAGTTTCAGGGGCTGGAAGATGGTCAGCGGCTTCAGCAGGCCAGCCTGGCCTCCTAAGGCTGGAAGGGAGGATCCTTCCTTGCCTTCTTATAGCTGCTAGTGGTTGCCAGAAATAGCTGGCATTTGAGGCTCGGAGTGCAGCACTCCACGCTCAGCCTCTGCTTCCTCTGGCTTTCTCCTGTTCTTTGTCTTTGCATCTAAATTTCCCTGTTCTTATGAAGTCACTGCACTAAAGCCTACCTTAACTCAAGATAAATTCATTTTAATATTATTGCATCTGCAAATACCCTAATTTTCAAATAAGATCACATTTACAGGTTTCAGGTGATGTGAATTTTTTAGGGGGAGGTGTTTCAATTGATTGATTGATTTAATCTTATGTTTGGTACAGGGTCTTGCTATGCAGCTCAGACTCAGTGATTCTCCTACCACAGTCTCCCCAGAGCTGGTGTTACAGGCCTTCACCACCACACCCGGTTTCAGTGGTCAGCACATTGTGCCAGGGGTGCCAGGGCCAGCACAGCATGTGGTGCCAAGGATTAAACCCTGGTCTTTGCACTTGCCAGGAAGGCACTTAGACCCCTGAACTATTGCCCTAGCTCTGATGTGAATTTTAAAGTGACACTATTCCATCCCACGCAACTCTCTAACAATACTATTAATCCATCAAAAGAATGAAATCTTGCCTTTTTTGACAACAGAAGTCAAACTAGAGATCATTATGTGAATGAAAAATGCCAGGCATTGATAAATAAATATCACATGATCTGACTTATATGGAGTTTTTGAAAAATTGACTTTAAACTGGGTGTGGTGGCACATGCCTATAATGCCAGCTCTTGGGAGGCTGTAAGCAGGCAGATTACTGTAAGCCTGATTTAGTAGTGAGACTCTGAACACCCTGTAGACTCTTCCTTAAAAATACAAACAAACAAACAAAAAAACCAAAAATGATTTTATAGTAATTGAGTATAGTACTTAATTTTATAGTAGTGGAATAGTAATTAGTAAAGTTCAGGAGAATTAAAGAAATGGAGATATGGGGAAAGATGATCAATGGCTATTAAGATATAGTTGAATAGATTTGCCATTGCACAGTAGATAATGATTCTATACTATAAGTCTCAAAACACTAGAATGTTGAATGTTTTGGTTATGAAGAAAAAATGTCCGATTAAGGAGATAAATATATTTATATAGATTTCAGCCTCTGTGTGGAGGTCATAAACAATAGAATGAACAGATGCTTGTCATAACTTAACAGTGTCCCTGTCCTTGTCCATCCTCCTTGTTTGTATACACAAAGACATACCCCAGGAGTTTTCTTAGACAAAGAAGTCTGACCACTTAAGTATTAGAGGGGAGAATTTTGAATTAATTATGAAATTAAGGTGATCAACTAGATGGAAGCAAATTCTAATAATTAACAATGGATGAACATTATGAAACTCTCTCAGATGCTGTAGAATACAGAAAGATGAGATTCTTCAAAATAAAGCACAAGAAAGTTATTAAAAATTCATATCTATACCAAATAGGGGGCTAACAGGACTGTCTGTCATCTAATCACAGGCATCTGAGAGGTGTCTAATTAGTCTGAGATATCACAATGAAGCTGAAGCAAAAGAAGTTATTAGAACCCACAGGAATAGAAGAAGTTAGCAAGGTGATTTTGTTCAACACATCTGTTATGCAGGACCACACCTAAATGTAGTAACAGAGAGAATTTCACAGAGAAGGGCAATATGGCAAGTTCTCATGTTCTGGGAACCAAAATTAGCCCCGGAGGACTTGTATCACATGACCTCCTTCTGTAGCTCTTCTTTTGCCTCGTCTTTTTGCCACTTGCAAAGGAATTTTAGTTTTTCACAATAATATTCTTTTCCTTCCCCAAGCATTCTCTTTTTCCAATACAGTTATGATAGTGTACAGCAGAGGCTGTTCTTTCTTTTTCAAATACCCAGGGTCACTTCTCAATGACTCTTCAACCCTACCACCAAGACAGCCACATGCCCTGGAGATACCCACTTTATGCAAAGCAGGAATCAAGAACCAAAGGAAGAAAACTGCAAAGTGAAAAGGGAATATTGGTATTGATCAAAAGGGAGCAATTTGACTTCACCATGACTTCAGTCCCTTTGGTCTTCTAAGAAGGTATTCCCAACATACTGTTTTAACTAGAGTTCTCCATTAGGTATATTTTTAACAGTCTGCTTTTCCAGCATTATCATGCCAGCTGGAGTTACTTATTTCATTCCGGCGCAGTAGGAATCCACAGGCTGCATGAAAATGCATTAAGGAATATTTATAAGATGGCAAACAGGACCAAATGTATGGGAAAGAATAATATTGGGCACTGCTTATTACAAACATGATTATTTTGTGTATGTAACAGATGTGTTGTTAAAGCGCAGTGGGTTGTTTGAAGTTTACAAGTTTGTTATGGATTGATTTACTCGTGAAATGCTTTGTTTCTATGACAACTTTATTGGTTTGCCTGTGGTCTAAATACATATAGGCATGGCAGGAATTCCACGGTACAAAACAAATTACACACTCCCTCCTGAATCACTTGCTGCCTTTAGGGAGTGTAGCAAAAGGATTTCCAACCAGGGCAGACATCACCATACATAGAATGAGCATTAGAGAGATCACATAATAAAGGGGAAAAAGACTTAAAAAAGAACAACTTGAAAGTCTCCAATGACCTCCAACTCTGTAACATAAGGAAAGATGGAAATGAACAACAAAATGCTCAGCATAAGAGAAATGCAATCTATTCACAATGCATAAGGTTTTTATTTAAGAAAAACACTGATCAAAGACCCCTATTTCCTGCTCTAAATAATGCTCCTTGAAGTGAATACCATTAATATTCACAACAGTTGTGTAACTACAAAAGAAATGGAGAAGAGTTGTTTAGAGAAAATAATAATGGGTTTTGAAAGATAAAAGGAAAATGTGGAAGGGGGGAGAGAGAGAGAGAGAGAGAGAGAGAGAGAGAGGAAGAGAGAGAACAAAATTTATTGTAGACCAAGGATAATCAGGAAGAGAATGGCCCTCTAGTTATCTAGAGAGACTTCAGTCAGAGAAAGCATGCTGGAGGGGACGTAGACTTCATAAAAGCTACAGAAGAGAGAATAAATCCCAATGATACCCTTCTTAGTTCCCCAGAAATATATACACATATATGCGTGATAGGAAAAATTAAAGTGAGAAGAAAGAATTTTAAAAATAAATTTGTTACTTTTCCTAACTTGAAAGAATGTCATGCTGCATGTTAAAATAATTTTAGACTCCTTGCATTAGTAAGAATTTCAGCATAAAATATATGTGAAACAAAAACCAATATCCATAAATCAATATTTTATATTTTTAGTAAAAGTTATACTTCAATTTGAATGTTCTTAGTTTTAATTCCAAAGACATTGTGTGTATGTGTGCGTGTACCAATGAGTGTGAAAAATGGCATATAATTGTATACTTAACTATCTTTTGGAATCATTTGCTCTCTCAATTTTTGCTAACATGCTAGGTTAGTTAACTGCATGCTTACCCTATAGGACCACCTTCACAGCCACACAGCACTCAGAATTAAGCATTTCACCTAGGAGAACGACCTTGTTTACTTGTTAACAATTTATTTGCTTTTACTACATTGGACACTTGGAAAATGTTGAAAAAGGAAGGTCCAAAGCAAAAGGTCATATCAAGACAAGTTTGGGGCAAGCATTAGCAGCAATGGTGTGCCAATCGCATTTTGTAGACAGAAGAGGAAACTGCTCACAAGAGCCCAAAAAGACAGACCAAGCCAGACACAAGACAGTGAGGGAAAATCGAATGAGTCAATGACTTTGCTTCTGGTGGTGCTAGTTCCCAAGAGGCTTGATGACAGTTTACTTCTGAGGATGTAGCGCCCTTTCAATAAATTGTTTATTGGTTCTCTCCTCTGTAACTCAGATTACATAGTAAATCATACTTTTTCTTGTCATTTGCAATAATGTTTTTTGTTTTGTTTTATTTTGTAATGTAATTGGTACATGGTCTCATTATGCAACTGGGACTCAGTGATCCACCTGCTTTCAGCTTCCCTCGTGCTGGGCTTGCAGATGTGCACCAGGGGGCGCCTTTTAGTCTCTGTGGCCAGCTCAGTGTGCCTGGAGTCAGGACTGGTGTGGCCTGCGATCCTGGGGATTGATCCTGGTCCCTGTGCTTGCCAAAGCAAGCACTTAGTCTGCTGAGCTGTCTCGCCAGCCCTTACAACAGTTAATTCATGATTTCAAGTGAAATATAAGATATAAAGAAATAATTACTGCATGGTAAAGTGTACTTTTAATTATCATAAATAAAAATATTCCAAAGCCATGAAGTATATACCAGATAGTATAATGCTTGGATTTAATCAAATTTAAATTTGAATTTCTTGGTGGTCCAGTTAGTGTAAACATCAACCAGCAATAAAATCTCAAACTACTGAAGAAGGCAGGGGTCTTAGTGGCAGCAAAGATGCTGCATACATTTTACATACTACATAGCACTGCTGTATATTATAGTGCTACTGCAGTTGATATTGTCTTGTTCAATGAACTTGAAAGCTGAAACACTAGAAAGCACCCCTTCATAGAAACCATGAAAATACATGAGCATTTCATTATAGAGTTTGTTCACAATATATTTCTGTGATCAGATCAGGAATACATTCACATGTGCTAACTGAATGCTCCCTATTTTGACTTCAGGCTCCAGGACCTTTTCTATGATGCCCTGAGGGGTTTACAATTCAGCAAGGTGGGACATACCATTCCAGGTAGTACTGAGGAATCACCATGGCCAGATTTTTCTTAAATCTCTCCCACATTTGAAAAGCAGTTAATAAGTAATACAGTTATGTTAATAACTGTATCCTTCCAAAATCAGTTTTACAATGTTACTCAAAAACAGAAACATAATGCACTTTGTGGTAAAAGGAATGCTGAGTTGTCTGCTTTTTTTTTGGTGGAAAAATTAAGGTGCTAAGTTATTCATACATTTTGTGTAGCAAAGATTATTGAGAATCTATAATGCACCACATTTGCCTTCCCTGAAGATTGTCTATCATGAGGCAAGCCAGATAGCACACAAATAAGAAGATCAATAGGATCCAACAAGTGGTGATAAACACCTGGTGAGAAACCAGTGGGAAAGAAGTAAAAATGAAAAACAAAAAAAGATTTTACATAGAATAATGAAGGGAGTGAGTTTTATTATTATTATTGTTATTATTAATGTGTGTGTGTGTGTGTGTGTGTGTGTGCAGGGTCTTACTATGCAGGTCAGACTCATAATGATCCTCCTGATTTCTGCTTCCCTAGTGCTGGGATTATAGGCTTGCACCACCACACCCAGATTCAAGGGAGAAACTTTTAAATTGAACCCTGAAGGTAAGAAGAATTTAGTCAAGGGGATAAAAGCAGAGAATGAGCAATGGAAAAAGTAACAAAAATTTATAAGTCAAGAAGGAGCTTAGACGCATTTGTGCAATAATAGTAATAATAATAATAATAATAATAATGATAATAATAATAATAATAACCACTGCTAATACTGTTGTAAGTGCTTTGTTTTTGTTAGGTCATTTAACTGAGAGAATGCCTATGTGACAGACACATGGAAATCACTGGCTACATGTCATGTATTTCAAGGTTGCCACATGATGTAAAAGGTAGAATGAAAAAAAAAAAAAAAAATACATGACGTTAGAGTATTTGAAGGCCCGGAGCTGACACTGACGTGCATCACTGCTCTTTGAAGTCATGAGCCCTAAAATATTGTTTTTAATCTTCCTATTCACAAACAAATTTATCCTAATGAGAGGATCGCGCAGGGCCCAGCTCCACCTACTCTGTATGTACTTGCTCTTCATGAATGATGACCGTGGAATTTGTTAGTACCCAAGGAATTAAGCTGTTTGTACAGAGGTCACCTGGCTATTGGCTTATGTAATCATGCCTACCTCCAAAGGTTAAACAAGAAAAGAGAAAAATTGTACCTCTTTAGAAAAGGATCCTGGAGAATCTTTCTACAGAATGCATACCACATGAACATTTTCTCTAACGCTTTAGTGCCTGAACCATTTTGCTAATTTAACATGGGAAGCACTAATAAGATAAAAAGCTCAGGCATCCTTATCCCATTAGCACTTCCTCTATAGTTTTTCTGACCCACATTTTGACCTGATCTCTCCCCTATTCCCCCTGGCTTGCATTGTACTGATTAAAACCTTCATCCTTTTGAAAAGATGTTTGGGAGTTGTCTGGATTTAACTAAAATTTCTAGCTTAAATTACTGTGTGATTTTCAGCTGATCAAAACCCATTTAGCATAGGTGACCATGGCCAAATCAGGGGTTCCGAGACCAAAAGTAAAGAAAGGCTCTAACCAGGAGCTGCCAGTTAATAGGCAATTAAAGCTTCCTTGCCTCCTGCCACCACAAGGCGCCTTATCTGGACTCACAAACACAAGGAAGAAAGCCAGACAGTTGAAATAGCTCCTTTATAGTATTCTGCCTGCCTATTTCAGAGCTATCTTTTTCTTTCTTTTTCCTTTTTCTACATTTATCTGCATTAATTCAGCTTTCATTTTTATGCCCCCATCTAATCTATTCAAGAATTTCTTTATATTAGAAACATTTAGAGTTCTCTTTATTAGAAATGCACCAGTTCATTGTAGAGTAAAATAATTAAGGGATGTGACTGTCTTCATCCCAGTCACTCGTAGTGACACACGCAATCCTCCTCTGCTCTTCTTCTTGCCAGGGCATAGACTCAGGCTGCAGAGCCTCAGTTCTAATTACCACAGTCACCCCCTCTCTATTTACATTATAACTGCCAAGTCAATTTTCCTAGTGGCCATGCTCATGTATTCTCCTTGGATCTTGACTCAGCTTCTTTAATTTTTTTTTTATTTTTATTTCTTTTTTTTTTTTTTTTTGCCTTTTTGAGACACGGTCTCACTATGCAGTTGAGGCTGGCCTTGAGCTCACTTTTGTAGCTCAAGCTGGTCTCGAACCCTCACTGATCCTCCTGCCTCAGCCTCCCAAGTGCTGGGATTATAGGTGTGAGCCACCAGGCCCGGCTAGCTTCTTTAATGTTTATGCCTCCACTTTTTGACTCTGCCTCTTCCAAAGTTCCTCACCCTACTAACACCTCCTTTTTTGCTGTTCCACTCCACTCAGGAACCTGTCTCTTTTCTCTTCTCAGTCCAGTGGTGCTTTATGTGGGAAGGGTGTCCATTCACCTCTAGTCTACCCCATGAGGGAAAGAAACAAAAAGACCAGCTGGGGCCACTGAGTGGCAGAACCCAGGTTCAGGGAATCAGGTGACTTGTCCAGAGTCCCACTGCTGTTCAGCAGCAGACTCAAAGTAGAACTCAGGTTCCTCCCAGGGCTCCTGCTCTTCACTACTGGTTCCCAATATTTCCTGGCACCATTTCTTTCATTTTAAATTATTTTATCAGCATACATCCATGAGAAATGAAAATTACTACCTCCTTGTTTCCTGCCATTTTTTCCTCTACTTTGTTGTATAAATATTTTATGTTTTGGCATTCTCATAGAAGTGAAACCATGTGAAAAAAAAAAAAAAAAGAAACCATGTGATATCTGATTTTCTGTTTCTAGCTGATTTCACTTGGCATCATGGTTTGGAGATCCATCTACTTTCATACAAGGGACTCAAATGTCCAAATGTCCCACATTAATGTTCCATTGAGTATATATACATGTTTTTCTGTCTATGCATCTTTTGATGGTCATAGATATGGCCTTCTTTCATAATTCAACAATGAGGACTTTCACAGCTGTAGACACAGGTATACATTTATCTCTGTTATACAGTGACTCTTACTTCTTTCAGGAAGATACTTAGGAGAAGGACATAGCAAGCCAAGTGGTATTTTTCTTCTTAGCTTTTTTCATGAATCTCCATATTTGCATTTATCATGGTTATTCTGGTTCATATTTCCACCAGAGGGTCAAATTTTTTTTGCCATATTCTTGCTAGCATTCATTATTAGCCTTTGAGTCTTTGATGATGCTCTTTCTTACTGGAGTGAGATAGAATCTCAGTGTTGTTTTTATTTGCATTTCTTATTCTTTGTCTGATGTGAACACTTTTGAAGAGATTTCTGGTTGAAATGATAAAATGAAGACATTTTATATATTAACCATAAACATTCCTTTTGCCCAGCAAAAATCCATCAAAAATTACTGTATAAAAGATATGAATCTATGATACCTGCAGGCAGAAGGAATTCATAAGACGAGAGTTTCACCTAGATCTGGAAAACAGATAGAGGTTGGAGGAGCAATTGCTGATGCGTCAGGGACAGAAAAATGTAACATAGTTCTGGCACTTCCAAACTCTTCCATTATGAGCTGAATCAATAAAAATGCTTTAAATAAGTACACATGCTGGCTCTTAGAAATATTCTATACATAAATTATTTATATAGTTGTATGCAAAACACATCCAATTTTACTAGACACAATTACAAGTGTCTTTATTATGAGGCTTTCTAAGCTAATATGCATGGCTTGATTGAAATATTTAAAGTAAAGGAGGCATTTTATTTATTTATTTTCTTTTGTGGGACTGGGGTTCAAACTCATGACCTTGTACTTGCCCAGCAGGCACTTGTGCCTCGGAGCCATCTCCCCAGCTCCAAGGAGGCATTTTAAAGTTTAGGAATTCTATACAGTGGAAATCACCTGCTTATTTTTGAGTGACTAACTACTCAGAATAAATTTCTCATATATTATCCAAAAATACTATATATATAGTATTTATGGAATATATATATATATATATATAATAGCTCATACGGATGAAAAATAATACTTTCAATATATAGATGCTGTTGCTCCATGAGAAATCCACCCTTGCAATTACTCCTAAGGTATGGTACTACTGTAGACTATTTTTGCAATCTGTTAGGGAGTTTCATGACAATGTTTGGACCCAGTTAGGATAAGGCACAATGGAAGAGTTGGATATTTTTGGCATGTCTCATCTCAGCAGATGAAGACACCCCGGCTTTGATGGTCTCTGCACCTCCAGAAAACCTACCGAGACTGTGGATTTGATCAGTTGAGGAACAATGAACAAAGGAGGCATCAAGAGAACAGAGAGCTTGCTGCTGATCAGAGCTACAAAGTTAAAGTTAATGCCACTGAACAATATAGAGTGGTCATCAGGCCAAACTGAGAGGAAGGGGACCAGGTGGTAGCAAGTCAGGCATGATTCCTTTTCCTCTGTGATTCAAATAATCATTTCTATCATTCAAATTTTGACTATATATATATATATATATATATATATACATATATAGATAGATAGATAGATAGATAAATAGATAGATAGATAGATAGATAGATAGATAGATAGATAGATAGATAATTTCAGAATAAATTTTGAGGAAAAACATAGATAATTGTCTTGATTTCCCATTTGGTTCTAAACAAGAATGGCAGAGGTACCCTACTCTGGGCAAAACATTCTCATTTGGCCCAAGCCTTTTTAGCAAACCTGACTCACCTTTATCTCCACTCAACAGTCATCTAGACCTACTGAAGGACTCTCTCTCTCTCTCTCTCTCTCTCTCTCTGTATTTGGTACAGGGTCTCACGACGCA
This sequence comes from Myocastor coypus, assembly GCA_004027025.1. Taxonomy (NCBI): domain Eukaryota; kingdom Metazoa; phylum Chordata; class Mammalia; order Rodentia; family Myocastoridae; genus Myocastor; species Myocastor coypus. Next base: position 16,282 of record PVJA010002330.1, read on the forward strand.
GCTGAGACTCCTAGTGATCCTCCTGTTTCAGCCTCCCCAGTGCTGGGATTACAGGAGCACACCACTACACAACGATCTCCTCCACCCACCGGTGGACGGGGCCAGAGTAGCATGTGTTACCTGATGGAACCATGGTCACTGCACTTGCCTAAGCGGGCGCTTAGCCCACTGAGCTATTTTGCCAGCCTTAAACTCATCTTTTAGAATTCTTGTTCATTCCATCTGGATAGTTCTCAAAACTAAAAGTACAACCTGACTTTTGAAACTATTTGACAGTGTGTCTGCTTCTTTTTCTTTTTACTCATAATTTTGTGACTCAAAATGTTAACTTGAGTTATGAAGTTACTATAGTTATGTGAGAATTTCATAAGTATTCCTGATGTTGGTGACTGTATCTTAACAAATATCCATGAAGTTGACAGACAGGTAACTAGTCAGGTGTGTGTAAAAGTAAGAAAATAGATATACTCAACCTTTCTATGTTACATTTTTTTAAAAGTTGCTTTCAGTCAAATCAATAGATAAAAAAGTCTTTTAAAGGAAGAAGTTAGTGAATTAAACTTTAAAAATAACAGATAGTTTAGAAAGTTAAATTTTAGCATCATTTTCCCTTTATACATGATAATCAACAAGGAGAATAAAAATGAGAAGCACAAGAACACCAGCCGGCTGTAGACACAGAGGAAGTGCTATGCCTTTATAATGTGACCACTTTTCTGCACCAGGTTGGAAAGAGTTTACTATTGTTTTTGATCAAATAGCCTATAGCAACAAATGGATTATAAATGAAACTACTTTATGTTGTAGAGGCGCATGGGTTGAGATTGTAATCCCAGGCTCTACTCATCCAAGACGCAGATTAGAGGAAGTTATGACTCAACACACATTTTCTTATTCAGCAGGGAGCATGGTGGAATGGAAAATTCTTCCTGGAAACAACAAATAATAATCTCAACTAAAATAATGTGTTTTGGAGAAGTTTTCATCACCCCAGTCAAGATGTGTGTGAGTGTTGGGGAGGGTGTTGGGGCGGTGATTCATAGAGTTGAGCCACATCTGTGATGTCAGTATTCCCATTAAGATTGACTGCAAGTTACTAGCATGATGTCATTATAATGAAAGTGGGATTAGAAAGAAAAACTCAGCTTTATATACTGTTGTAAGCATCAGCTTTATGTAGTGTTTTAAACATAGAGAGGCAAAGGTAGAAATACCCTTAAGAACATACATGGCAGTAAAATGTGATGAATTCATTAAGATATAGTGTTTTTGAGTATTTAAGAGTTTCATTTGAAATTTAATTTATTACTTAGTAAATTCGCTTGCTGGTGATGGCTATTTTCAGCATCTGGCTCACCAAATTTGTGGCAGGTAGAGTCAGTATAAGGCAGGCCCAGGACTCCACTGCTCCCACCTCATGAGAGAGGACAAGTACACGCTCATCAGTAAAGCAACAGCAAATATAACTGTGCTCTGTAGGTAGATAGACTACTTTGGTTTCTAAGGGATCCATGACAACTGATGTTAAATCCTATTTTGGTTTCAAAATTCCGCTGAGAAATTGAAGAGAGGTTAGTATGCCTTAGTGAGTACAGAATTAAGGATCACCTGGTGAACGTCTCAGTAAACTAATACTAACACAGAAGCATCTGGAGGCTGAGGAGCAGATGCAGTCAGCTTAGAACTCAGATGCTAGTATAGTACCATGTCTTCAGTGCTATTTGTATGAAAGAACTAAAGCTAGTAGTATATTCTAGTTCCCATTCTTGTTTTGCCTTAGTTCCACATGCAAAAAAAAAAAAATGTGAAAATGTCATTATATTGACACACTGAGACTCTAAACTATTGGATGTTAGAACTGCTATAGAATAAAGAAGTAATATTTTGGCTCCTTTGACTAGGAAAGAGTCAACTTTCATTGAGGCCAACGTCAGGAATTGCAACTGAAAAGGCTGGATGTGTTCCCTGTCCTTCTATAATTCTAAAATATGAATACTTTTTATTTGAGCTAAGCTTAGGCATAGTGCATTAGATATTTCCCGAAGGAACAAAAGATCACAATGTATCTTTAGCCTTCATCATACAAAGTTTCATAACAGTTCATTTGTTAAAAATCTGCACATTTCCCCACAAATGTTACCTCTTTAAGGTCTTGACACTTGATATCAATTTATTGAAACGATATTTTCATAACATGTTGCAGTCTTTTAATTCTTATAATTCTCTTCTATTTTAGTCACTTTCTGCCCATGGAGTAAACAAGTGTTATTGAAAGCGTTTCCACTTTGGAATCATTATCGGATTCACACTAAATAAATTAGCAATAGAATAACCTTCCATATATTTCTTGGTACATTTTACAGTTAGTGATTTATTTATTTTTATATTTCATTCCATTTCATTTAGTACAGGGTCTAGAGGGCCTCACTAGACAGATTGGACACATAATGATCCTCCTGTTTTCAGCCTCCCAATCTCTGAGATTACAGGCACACGCCACCATGCCCAGTCCCAGTCACTGTCTCAGCATGTCTCACAGGTGGAGCCAGCGTGGCACAACAAGGATTGAACTCTGGTCCCTGTGTCTGCTTAAGCAGGTGCTTTAATCTTCTGAGCTATCTGACCAATCCAGTTAGTGATTTATTAAATGTGGTCTATTTCAAAACAATGTATCCATCTTCTTCCTTCCCTTCTTTTTTCCCTCTCTCCCTACATTTTTCTTCTTTCTTTCCTGGTTCTCCTTTTTTTCTTTTATGCCTAGCTTTTTGCATAAACTTTGCTAGAATAACACTGCTTCTAAAAAGAAACCTAGACTTGCTTCTACTAGTAAAAGTCCATTTTATTGTTTAAATCTTAAAAATACGATTTTATAATATTTTTACAAATCAGAGTGTGTTCTCATAAAGTTGCTTTATGAAAATGAAAACAAAGACATTATTAATTAAAGCAGTCAGAGAAGCAAAATTATGGGATATTTAGATCTATACATGCTGTTATGTTAAAGACCTTACTACAGAGACTTGCCATTCTAAAAATCAGGGGTCCAGGTAGCAGTTATATTTGGGTCCCTAATGCAAATTTTATTGTGTTTTTATTATCCAGGTTCTACTTACTCATTGCTGCTACACAGAAAGTAACTGGATTATGTATATTAACTTTGTATTCTGTAAACTACTATACCCTATTCTTTAACGTGTTTGGTTTGGTTTTATTTTTGGTCAAATCTTGTGGGTTTTTCACAAACATGACCATGTCATTTGTGAATAAAAGCAGTTTCCTTTCTTCTTTCCCAAACTTCATATCTTTCATTTCTTTTGTTATGTTATTATACTAACCAGAATATCTTGAGTGACTTTGGAAAGGAATGAGGGGAGGCAGCAACATTGCTTTATTTCCAATTTTATTGGAAAGATTCTAGTTTTTTGTCCTTAAGAATGAGGTTGTCTTAGAGTTACTATAGAGGATTTGTTGTTTTTAATAAAGATGAAGGAGTTTTCTTCTATTACCATCATATTCTGTATTTATCATGAATGGGTAGTAGATTATGTTCAAATGGTTTTTCTTTACCTACTTACATGACTATCTGCTTTTTCATTTTTCATCCTTTTGAGGTGATGACTGGCACTTTTGTCATCAATTTACAGAAGTGTCAGAAGCATTTTCTGTGGGCTTGTCTGTGCTAGTACATGAACTTTTCCTTTACAATATGAAGATGAGGTCCTATAAATTGTTAATTACCAAAGTCTTGTAACGGTGGTGTTACATCTGGTAAGTATTGTATTGATGTGTTGGCTTTTGAGAATTCAAGTGCACTCAAAAGAAATGCCAGTGCGGCATGCTAGAGGGCTATGGCCAAGGCCAAAACTGTGGGCAAAGCTATTGAGCATGAAGTAAATAAACTCAGTGACTGTCAGAATCATAAAATAATCATTTGGAATTCATATAAATAATGAAAATAATAACCAAATAGTACCAAAATTTTGAACTATAATCATTATGGTATACTAAGGAATGGCCAAGTTTTAAATAAGTGTAAATTATTTACATTTATATATTATACAATCAAATTATACATATATATATATATATATATATATATATATATATCATAACAAGAAGACAAAAGCAGTAAAGGATCTGTTTGGTATGAATATATGAATAGTCAGGAAACTGGTGAATTTGTTTCAACATGTTTTGTTTGGAGTAAATCTGTGACACTCAAATGCAAACATCCTCTGACAGTAAGAAATGTTGGCTATGTTAAAAGAATAACAAGGTTGAAGATAGATTTGAGACAAAATGAGGTCTCTAAAGCAAAATCTTGAAGGACATTATTAGTAGACCACAGAAAGTGCCTTGGGACCAGAGGACAACGAAAGTGCATGGGAGCTTCTAAATAAAAAAGGACAAGTGCCGTAAACATTTGGGAGTTCAATAAAAAATGATTTATTTTTCAGCATCTTCCTGGGGTAGAAAAACTATATTATTCCGAGGTAAAACTACAATGTTAGAAGGCTCTGCTCTTCATACAGACATTTTACAATTCCAAATGTCTCTTCCATCTGTCACAAAAGTGGGAGGAACATACTGTACTGTCTTAGAAATCTGAGGGCATTTATATAAAAAGTAATTGGGCAAATGGCAATTTCTACCACAGTAGAAACATATGTAAAAATGTATAGTATTCCATCAGGCTCACAGAATTTTTCCTTATACTAGTTCACTAGCTCAGTAGTCACAGCCTGAAAAAAGGCAAAGGGGTGTTTGAGTCCTATTTATGCAAAGGATATAAACTCTTTACTGCATTTTGATCCACAGCATTGGGGAATGAGTTCGTGGAAAGAAGCAAGACCTGGCATGACAGATTCCACAAGGAGAGTTTTAGAATGAAGGAGGAATAATTAGTTTTCAAGTTGGTCTTCCTAGGAGGAAACTATAAGGTAGAGAGAGCTGCAACCTTGGCACTTTGGGGAAGATAGGACCTTAGAATTCTGATGCCCTTCCCCATGTATTCTTTACTTTTCCAAGTGATAGCATAGTTGGCCATCTATTTATTTTCTTAAATCTAAAGTGTCTATCACAACTCTTTCTCCACATTCAGTTTACAATTCCAGTGTAATCAGAACAATATATATGAGAAAACAGGGAAGAGGAAGCATATGCTGACATATGCTTCCTTTTAATTTATATTTCATAGTTTACATGTTACTCTGATAGAGTAACAAATCCTGAGAGGATTTGTTTTAATTTAATTTTGTTTAATTCCTCTTGAGTTCTAAAAACATTTCTTACAGGGTCTTTTTTTTTTTTTTTTTTTTTACAACTTAGAAAATCTGACCCACTTTTAAGTTAAGTTTTCATTTTCTTTTTTCCTGGAAACTAAAATTAGATGTTTGGATTTCTTTTTAATAAACACAAACATTCAGGCACGCGGTTGGCACATGAGCCACGACTTCTGTCTGGTGACTGGCATTTTCCCCCCTCTGATGAATCACATTTGTACAGCTGAATTTAGCAATACTTTACTAGAAACATCACCAATCCTAATATTACATTTTTAATGTTTTTAAAAAATCATTGGTTTAAAATAGTAGAAAGACCCCAGCACCACATGTCGCACTAGCTCCACTCTGGGGCACGCTGATCTGGCCACTGAGACTCTGGGATTGCATGCGTAATCCCTAGTGCCTGGGAGGCTGCAAACAGGAGGATCACTACGAGTCCAAGTGGCATAGTGGGACCCTGTACCAAACACGTTAAATAGTAGAAAAAGAAAATTACAGCTACTTAAAGTGACAAAGGTGCTAGAGCTGGAGTCATCTTATTTCCCACTCAGACATGAAAGAACTCTTGGTTAGACAGTGGTCTCATTGACATTTCATCAGTTCTAGGTCTAAAAAGTGTTCTTAGTGAATTTCTATTTTGTGGCAGAATAGTAAATATACAATAGGTATTCAATAAGTATTTGTAAAATTTTAAAAAGGGAGAAAAGAATCAATATATACAACACTTTTAAAAGTGGAGGCATATACATCAGGGTTTCCTATTAAAGACTCAGAACTCAAAAAAGAAAAGGAAAAAAAAGAAAAGAAAAGAAAAAATGAAAGCTTTGTCAGGTATAAACCTTACCATGAAATTTTGTTGCTTAATGCCAAGTCAACATACTGGAAAATTCATTTGTCTGTGTTAGCAACTGTATTGCTTTAGAGGAAAAGATCTTTAATTTTTTTTGTTTTGTTTATTGACTTGCCCTTAAATATGAGACCCTGGGGATTGATGAGCAACTGCCAGATCCATGGCAGACCAGAGAGCTGAACCTTACACATGTGTCTCATTATGTACCCGAAGCAACACAACCTGCCATGCAACACAGTCACAATTGGCCACAGCACAGACTCATGGCTCAGCTCTGAGATGGTAGCAGGTGGCTGTTAGCTGAAACCCAAAGCTGAAATTATCTTTACAATTGTGTCTTGACCCTGTGCCGACAAATATAAGAGGCAGTACTCATGTGTGTGGGTTGTAAAAAGTACTTCCAGGGCTTAGATTCACATTTGCAGTGGATATGGTGTATGCATTAATAAGCCTGAGTATATGCAATCTTTGTTTAGATATATGCATATATTTAAACTTAGGAAATGGTTTTACACATTATTTCTCTCTGGATTATAGTTGTCAGTTTGCTTTCTAAAGCCAGGTTGGGATAATGTGTCTGGTGTTATTTCAATTGCTAGAAACAGGCATAGAATGAGCTCTCAGATTCTCACATACGAAAGGTCTCCTCACTCGGAAACCTTAAGTCCAGGAACCTTTTGAGCTGTCTCTAAAGTGTAGACTTAGTGTTTCGGTGATGGTGAAACTGTCATCAGCAAGCAAGTGAGACCTAGAAAGAAAAAGAATGAATATTCATACAACAAATGTTGCCCAGAGAAGCTGGGAAAATAACTGATAAACCAATATATTTGGCTGAGGTATTACATATGATTGAAAGAAAAAGACATTAAAATATGGATGGGTGTAAGGCACTTCAGGAGGAACTTGTCACCAGATGGTAAGTAATTATAAAGCTCTGGTTCTCTGTATCTGTAAGTTAGAGAAATGGACATAGTAAAATCACCTTTGAGAATTACGCCTTTATTTAGAGGCCCCTCTAATAAAATGTTGACACCAAACAAAAGGTTAAGTAGCAAATTTTGGTTTCTTTGTATCTGAGATATGAAATACTTTTAACATTGGGAAATAGAGCTATTTCTATAAAAGTCAGCAACAGTACTATTTATGGAGTGTAATCGCACAACATAGAAGATACAGAAACCAAGACTTCACCTAGTGATTCCAAAGGCTTGTTTCCCACAGAGAATTTGGGCCCAAGGCATTTTAAAATTAACCGACGAGGTCAAGGGAAAGGTACCTTTATAGCCTGCTCTGGCTAAAACTGATCATAAACATGCCAGTGATGGCATAATAAACTTCCACACAGAGCCACTAAGCCAAGTAACTAGACTGTGAGCAGTACATTATGCTTGAGCATAGAGTTCACAATCATGCAATGCCTTGAAGACTTTGTTTCCAAGAGATCTTGTCTCAAATGAGTTCATGTGAATGTGCGAAAGGTGTATACTGTAGTCTTCATGTTCCCTATCATGCTGCTTTTGGAGAATCTTATCATAGTCAAAGATTATTAATTTATTTCTGAAAATGATAACAGTGACCAGTTGCTAATTGCATAATATGAAATCCACAGCTTTAGCAAATTCAGAGAAAGTGCTATATTCTTCTTTTTTATTTTTATTTTTTTTTTCCTTTTTGAGACAGAGTCTCGCTATGCAGTTGAGGCTAGCCTTGATCTTACTTTTGTAGCCCAGGCTGGTTTTGAACTCACATCGATACTCCTGCCTCAGCCTCCCAAGTGCTGGGATTACAGGCATGTGCCACCACGCCCGGCTGAAAGTGCTATATTCTTGTTCCTAAAGCCTTATAGCTTCTCTGAGAAGCTGAAAAGATATGCATATATCATGTGCATATCTAGAAGAGGATCACTGTGCACTCATACGTGGGGATAACCTGCATGTGGAATGAAGTTTGGGGGCATAAAGGTGATATACAGGAAAGGAAGGTGTTTTTGATCTTGCCATTCCTGTGTGTTCCTTCCCTACACAGGCTAAGAGTAGGGCCTTGACTCCAGTACAGTAAAATTCTTAGAAATCTTGGTTAATGGTTACTTTGGAAGAGAGCGTTTTGCCATTGTGATTGTTATGAGGATAGGATTGCCTGCTGTTCCCATGCCCTTTATATCTAGGGTTATAGAAAACCTTGATGGTCCTAGATTATTTGGCTGTAGACACCAAACTGATAACCATCAGAATTTCTTTGGTTTCTTTAACATCTCCTAGATTTCTAGCCTGTATTACCAACTGAATCTCTGCTGAATAGCAGCTGACCATAGATCTTTTTCTCAAGTCTGTTATTTGCTTTTAATATTCTTATAGCTATCCAGGCACCAATAAGACATTTCCTACTATCTCTCAGAAACCCAAGCACAGTGCCTGCCCTTAACTTAAACTGAGCTCCTTGGAAGAACACCTCTAACTGAATTTGATTTGTAAGCCTTTACTATTGACTTTAGCCCCATTGAGTTATACTGTGGCTCTATAGAAACAGCTGTCTGTCCCTCTGTTTAGAGTACTTTTGAAGTTATTTCAGAGCAAGTATCAATTGTCTCTACCTATTCACATTTAAGTCCCAAAACATTTTGGACTTAGGGTCAGCCAAAGCATCAAAATGAAAACAAGTAGCTGTAGGTTGTAGTCCTGACCCTGCTACCAAATATGCAAACTAAAATAAGTTCCCTAGATTTCGTGAGCTTCAATTTCATTACCAGATAAGCAGTAAATTCCCAAAGATATTTGTCCTCACACCCAAAATTTTTTGATGTCTGTGATTCTGTAGCAAAGGTTAAGAATACCACAAGAAGGAAACTGTTAGAGAAAGGCTTATTTAAGTAGATGGTCCTTGAAGGGGAAAAGAAACAACGAAAGAGACTCCTTTTGATTGTCTGAAGCTAAACAGAACTGAGCATGACCTGAAATTTTTAGAAACATGATTACAGATCTCACCATCCTTTATATCTGAAGAGAGTGCTACTGACAGTGATTGCTATGTCTGCGGGTAAGAAAACATCTAAATGTGTGGGAAAACCTTTCAAAAACATACAGAAAGGATAACCTTATTTGTGGAGTTTATCACCCAAGATAACTTTTGCTAGCACTGTGAATCGCCTTTCCTTCCCATTTCTGGTCAATCTGCCTCAAGTTAGTATTTGTAACTGTCCAAAGGTACTGCAAGGCTGGGAAATGTTTCTCAACATATCCAAATCTGATTCTAGAAATATCTTAGTATAGCTTTCACATTAATATTATTAATGTATGGTATTATCACTCATACTATTAACCTGACTTGTTTTTTGTCATCAGTAATTTTAACTTAGCTAGACCAAAAGTTTAAATCTAAATAGATAAGATGGTTCCTTGAAATACACTAGCCTCACAAATACCACTGAACCAAGCACTATGTTTGATTTTTGGAGCAATTTAGAAAATTAGCAAAATTGAGGTGCCGAGTTCACAGCTACCAATAGCAACAATTTTTTCCATTTTCATGAACTGAAAAAACACTTAAATCATTTTAACTTTCTCATTCTTTCATTCATTTCAATAGGAAAGGCATATCTGTCATCTAAGACTTCCTAACACATTTAATCTTCATATCAACTGTCACTTAGCAATGAGCTGACTCAGACTCTGATAGGTTAAGAATTTGTTCCAAGTCACACAGCTACAAATGCCAGAGCTTTGACTTTGATAGAAGTCTATCTTATCCAACGTTCTAATTTACAACCTGTCTGTAATTTTGTCATTCATTTTTTTGCTTATTTAATTAGGGAGAGAAGCCGATTTGGTGGTGGAAGCATGTCCCATTGTGAGCAAGTTAATTACGAGATGCTGTTGAGACCTTCAAAGAGATTTGCATCTCTATATAAGCATAGGAGGCAAATCTGCTTAAAGCATTTCTGTTATAGACTGCTACAAATATAGTTCTCAGAGTCACTGGTATATAGGTGTAGAAGAAGTACATAAGAATCTGGAGAGAATTTGTAAGTGAGAAAAGAGCCTTAACACACTCTTGAGAATAGGAAAATATGAGTTTTTTGAAGTAAAGGGGTGGATAAAAGAGAAAAAGACATCCCATTCTAGCAGTTACAAAGTGAACAAATAAGACTGTAACAGTTCTATCTATCCACTTCTCTGGCCATCCCCGGCTTTAACCTAAGATCACATATACATGTGGATAGAAAACACTCCAACCTGTAAATTTAAATTCAACACAAACTTCTCTCCTACAAATGTGACTGGTTGCCACTATATGGACCTCAGAACTGTGTATTCATACAGCACAATCTCTCTTGGAGGACAGATTCAAAGAATTAGCCAGCTTCATCCCAATACAGGCTCAGAGCCATTTTCATGAAGAAATATGGCAGTCCAGGTGCCTATGACACATTCTGACAGTAGGAGGAAAGCTATATGGAGCATGATCCTTTGATCTTAAGAATCCCCATCCTGTTGAACAGGATGCACCCCAAGGGAGACCCGAGAAGAAGCTTCCAACACTGAAGACAAGGGACAAATTGCCCTAAGTAGCCTTCCAGCTCTGATGGTTGTGGTGAGTAAAGTAAGAAGGATAGTAGAAAGGAAACGCTTTACAGAGCCATAGAAAGGTAAGATTCTAAAATATTTATGCAAATTTGTATGGAGATGCCATGTAAAATATAAACATGAAAAGGTTTTAATTCACTAACTGGGCATTTAATAGAAATCATTGTTACATTTTAAGTTATGAAAATAATTATATTTGTTATGAAAAAGTCTATCAATTACAAAATCATACTAAAGTATTCTTTATGAACAAACATTATGTGTTTTGTGGTGCATGGAAATTTGCTTTATAGTAATATTTCTGGGGAAGGGAATAAGTTCGTGGGTGAATCAGGATTAGCTATATGCTGATAATAGGAGTGAATCAGGTTGTCACTTTTGATTTTATTTTTGAGGCAATGTCTTGCTGTATAGTACAGGCTGGCCTTGAGCTCAGTATAGCCAAGTTTGAATATATTTATATGCTGAAGAAAAAGAGCCTCCACTTTTTTCACTGGCCATGGCCCATCTCTCTTCTTAAAAAGACAATAATTACTATCTCAGTGTCAGCCCCGGCCTGATGATTCCCTACTTTCATTTCCTCACAGGACAGAGGTTATAGGAGCCAATGCTGAAGAGACTCTCCAAGGTTTAGCTCTTGCTTCCATACTTGTTACCTGCAAGCTCTCCACCAAATCTTACGAGACTCAATCACCTCATTTTAAAAAAGTTCTAATAGTCGCAGGTACCTCACAGAGTAATTTTGAGCATTTTATTAGTTAATGCAGTGGAAGGACTACAGCAGAGTCTAGTCACAGGTAAGAGGCATGTATTTGTTATTGTTATTGATATTATTGTTTCCATGACTGACAACACTCATCAAGACAGTACGGACATCATGAGATGGAGCATTAAGTGCACTTCACTATTTACATATCCTATGACTCTCCAAAATTGAAGAAATCAACACACAATTCCCTGAACCACACCCTTCCATGTCAGTGACCTCTGAAAACCCAGACTTGTGTTGGCTTAGTGTCAGCAGCTGTATTTTTTGTACCAAGTTTTCTACTTATCACTAACCCCACCAAAATTCTTAAACTAATCATGTCTTGTTACTCCTTTCAAGGACTATGACAAATTTCTAAAATCCAATCTTAAGAGTTTCAAACCTGTTTCTTGTGACTGCCCCCCTTTGCTTGTTTCACCCACAGAACCATGATACTGAGACATATTTTTCCTTTGGTCAGTATCTTTTGTTGAATTTCAGTATTTTAATCTCTCAAAATACAATGAAATTCAAACTCTGTGATAACAAGGTAGGATTTCAGGAGAAACTGCATACAAGTTTAGGAAATACATATATACAGGAACATACAACAAAATTGATCAGGAAGAAACCTGCCATGGTAGCACAGAGAAACAGGTCCTTTACTAGGATGTGTGACTTTACTCAACTCGTAGTTTTGATGTTAAAAAAGGAAAAATAAGTCAAACATGTAAGAATCATTATTAGGATCCATATGTGACATGTTCCTCTGAAGTGTTTTAATGCTCATGGATGATACTTATACCCAACAGAACTGCCTTCCATTTAGCAGGATGGATTAATTGCTTATTTTTCAGTTTGTCATCATACAAAACTATCTCTAGTGTGACTGTGAGTTCTAGTTTTTCTGGGCCTTTTAGCTTTCACACTGGGAAGTTCTGCACCCTGCAACCTTCTGAGTCCTGAGCAGAAGCACAGAAGATCTTTCCACGCTTGATTTCGTATTGTGTGTCTCAACCTTTTTTTCCTTTGGAAAAGATGCTAGGTTAGTCAAACAAATTTATCTTTTCTCTCAAGACTCAAAATAATAAGAGGGAACTAAACAGAAAAACTAAGCCATCTTCTCATGGAAAATGAAATAAAATCATACAGATAGACAAAGCATTCCCAAAAATGCTTAAAAGCCAGAAAATAGATGAAGAAATAATCCCTGCTTTTACAGGATAAAGGAAGCTACAAGGTAGTGTCAGTTGAGGAATGGTGAACACTGAAGTCCCAAAAGTGACACGAATTTAGGGAACCAGGTGAAACAAAACACTGAATGAGGAAAGAACTAAAAATGTGTACTCCAGAGTCAGATAGTCAGCTTCCCTCTCCATGCTGGACAGCCATCTGGTAAGTAGTAAGCATCCTTTTCCAGTCATCAGCATAAGAGGTAAACTTGCTAGTTAAATTCAATCAAAGATGTTGGAAACGTAGGGGCATCAGGCATGAGACAGTACAGTAAACTTTCAGGTTGACACAGGGATCAAGTAAAATACTCGTATCCAAAGGAGACATCTCAGTATCATTTCTTCAACACCCAGAAAAACAGCAGGGAGTCCACAAATCAAAACTCAGAGTAGAATAAAGCTGTTCCACGTCACACAGCAATCAGCTTATTTTCCTCTCATAGTAACTTGTTTCAGAAAGCTACCAGAGTGTATGTGTTGATGAAATTTATCTTTTATCAAGGAAATGAAAAATGTGAGACCCAATAAACAAAGTACGTCACTATAGGATAAGAGGGAAATTAGGATGAGAGCTATATAGGAGGCTTAAAAATTAACTGATAATGTTGATACAAATAAAACTTTAAATTTTTAAAAAAATCTGTCATTGAGAAGATTTCAGCAAATGTCTCAGTTACTAAAGAAGGAAAATGGAATCTACTGATCTTTTAAGGTTCTTAGAATGTAGAAAAGTAACAGTGAAAAGACTCTGGTAGATCCAATCATAAAAAAAAAATATATGTAAAAGAATTGAAATAGGTTCTTAATGTATTACTTTCTTCTGCAGTGAATAATATTTACATAATCAAAGAAATGTAAATACTATTGTTTCAACTAAAAAATGTTAGAGTACAAACCCAAGAGGTGGGAGTGTAGCAGAGAGCTGAGTCATCATCTATCACAAGAAAAGCACAAATGGCATCCAAAAATAATAAATTAGGTATAATTGCGAGCACAAACAAAGTGCCCTGCAGACTTCACAGATATGAATCCAAAGAGCGCTGAGAGCTGAAGGAAGCTCAGCAGCCATATTGATGGGAGCCAGAAATCTGGACATCCAGAGAGCACTTCCGGAAGAGCAAGCAGAGCAGTAATGCCTACAAGGAGAGAACTTAATTATGTGGTCTGGGTAGCTGGCCCTATTGGATTTGAGAGTAGCACTGCAAGAGAGGAAATAACTTGTTGTGGGCTGTCAACATGTTGAAGATTTTAATTTTAATTTTAATTCTAAGAGAATTTAGTCAACAATACATAGAATGTAGAGACCCTGAAGGTTCTTCTAGGTCTTTCAGGGATTCTAGAGCTACAAAGGCATGTTAATAAGAATACTGAAAGGCTTTTACATTTTTCACACCTTTTCTTTCACCTTATGTAGTGGAGTTTTTCATAGTACTACATGTGCTATGACGATGCCATGTTTCTGATGCCTGTGTGTATTTCAGTACTTTCCAGAGTTTTCTAAAGTCATAGACTTAAGGTATAGTTATGTGAAGTTTTACAGATTTTTTTTTTAATTTTATTTATTTATTTTTTGTTTCTTGTTTCAGAAACTTTGTTTGTTTATTCACTCATTTTTGTGGCCGGCTCAGCCTGCCCTGAGGGCAGGGCTGGTGCAGCATGTGGTGCCGGGGATCGAACCGCGGTCCCTGAAGCCGCCCAAGCTTCCCCAAGCAGGCGCTTTAGACCACTGAGCCATCCCGCCGGGCCCCGATTATTTTATAAATTCATTTATTTTATTAAGTGGTTATGTTTATTAGTATATGTCTACAGAACATAGTGATTATTGCAGGAAGTTGATACATATACAAAATATCAGGCCGGGTGTGGTGGCGCATGCCTGTAATCCCAGCACTTGGGAGGCTGAGGCAGGAGGATCAGTGTGAGTTCGAGACCAGCCTGGGCTACAAAAGTGAGCTCAAGGCCAGCCTGAACTGCATACTGAGACCCTGTCTCAAAAAGACAAAAAAAAAAAAAATCTTAATTTTCTATCCCTCAGTTCTTCTACTGTACTCTTATTAATAATTGTTGGTATGCCTGATATAGCTTTAAACTTCAATATTTTTTTGTGTGTGTGGGACACAAGTTCAAACTCATGACCTTGCACTTGCAAGTTCTGGAATAATAATTTGTGCCAGTAAAATTTTGAAATCATTTTCTTACCAATCATTCAGAATTTAAAGGGAAGTAAATATTTTATATATAGACACCATGAAGTCTCTAATGGCCAGCATATCATCCACCATCTTTTAGACTATAGAAGAGTATAGTAACAACTATACCACTATCCTATTTTTGTCTTGGATGGAGATATGCAAATAACTGTTGAAAAATCAGCAAATTCTCGTAGATTTGGTACTACCGTACACTTGTGGGATAAAGAGCTGGTAGAAGAAGCCGTGGCCTGTCAAATTCCAACAATAAAATGATTCACTGAATGGAAGATTTACCTTCAAACAGGAAGGTGAAGTTTATATCTCTTTTTTGAATTAGTTCTTTTGTCTTTTAAGTTGATTGACTCATAGATGTGCTTAGAAGGTTGTGCTCTTATTGTGTCCTGGCGAAGGATTAACACTGATTCAGAAAAACATTTTATGTATCAATGGCCATTATATGATACTGAAATACTCACCAGAGTTGAATACTTTTATGGCATCTCACAGTTTCTTCTGACAAGCCATACTGCCGTTTACATTGATCATGCAAAAGCAATGGTGGGAAAAAATGACAGCACATTAGCATGAATGAATCAAGACTGAGTCACCAAATTGCACCAGTAGTCACTGCGCTCTCCCAGGCACTGTACTGCCAAGTGGGCAGGGAGCCATTTCACTTAAAAATGCTTGATGAGGAAATGAAAATGATCACTTCCACTGAATATCAACCTTTGAGTGTGTATCTTCTGATTACCCTGTGTGCGAATTGAGAAGTAAATAACTTCTGGAACATATTAAAGTCTTAAGCAAAAGTGTTTGTGTAATTATTTGAGTAGCGAGTGACCTCACTAAGCACAGTGTCACAGCATACTATTTTTGTTGAAAAGAAAGATTTATGAACAAAACATGGTTATTCAGACTTGGTAAGTGGCAGCTATTTTATAAAAATGAAGTAAAGTGAGCCTGTCACTGCAAGCCAAATACTGATTTTTATAAATAATAAAATTAGAACTTTGAAGTGAATTTTGGAAAATGTATTCATTGTCATAAGCTTGACAGCTTCTTAATACTTAAAGGCTTATCTTATGTATGGTAGAGATATTAAAAATGTGGTATTTTGATATAATACAATGAAATGTGTCAACATGTGGAAGATCTATATAACTCAGTGAGCTAATATTTTTCAAATAAGTGCATGATGTTATGAAATCACTCATGGGTAAAGGATCAATTCAAAGTGCTAGACAGACCAATGAATCTTAATGTATCAGAGTACAAAGACTTCACTGACGTGTTTTCAGATTCCACAAAGCAATAGACCTTAATAAAAATTTGTCAAGTTTTGGTGTAGTATCAAAACATATATCCAGGGAGCTGGGGAGATGGCTCCGAGGCACAAGTGCCTGCTGGGCAAGTGCAAGGTCGTGAGTTTGAACCCCAGTCCCACAAGAAACAACAACAACAAAAAAATATATCCAAAGGTATTAAAATTTTCCTCTCTTTTCAAACTGCTTATCTCTTAGAAGCTGGATTTTTGTTCCTAGACTCCAACTACAGAGGGTCTCTGCCTCACAAAGGTTCAACATAGTGATTTCTCAAGTTTGTGGTAACAAAAAACCAGCGTGTAGTGAGTACATACTGTTCATTAAAGCCTGAGCTTTTCCCCCACTGTACTCTCTTGCGATGTTAGGCAAAGATCAGAAGACCTACAACTGACAGTTGGGCTGCTGGAGGTCCAGCTCACTGACATAATTGGTCAGTCATCTGTGAGACCCTGGGCACATTCCCCATAATAGAAAATAAAAACAAAACAAAACCTAAACAAACAAAAAACAATCGATATTCTAATTACCATTGCTGAGCTACAATGTTTTGTAGATATTAGATACTTTTTTAAGTTTTGTATGCTTTCAATATACTATCAGGACAAATCTCATTATAAATAAAGGAGCTTCTATAAGATGACATGTTGCAATAAAATGCATGCAAACGCAAATATAAGAATCCATTTTATCCTGTTCATCCAGAGTTTAAACGTATTTGCCACACAATGCAAAGCACACTACCCTTGACACTGCTTGTTTGCTTGTTTTGGAAAGTGTTGTTAGTTTTCATTACAACTTTATGCCACGTGTAGTGTGTTCATTCCTTTAATAAATAAATATTGTTAAATTTCTTCAGTTTAATTTTTAATGCAAATGAGAGTCCATTTATTGGCATCATTGGAGAATGGGAACAGCAGACAGAATTGGGAGCTGTTAAATGACACATTGCAAACTTGCAGAGGGTGGGTTAATGGGGGGCACAGTTGAGAACAGTGTCAGGGAAGCACTTCAAGATGTATGAGTGTTTTAAGACAATGAGGTATCTACCAATCTATAAAGCACAAGAAAAGAACATCAGTGGATCATGTGCTTTAACCAACTGAGCTACCTGGCAATCTCCCTAGAACCTCAATGGAGAGTGAAAAGGAAGACTGTGATATTATTTCATGTTGAGTCTGAAATTCCCTGGCTATGGTCAGCTCAGTCATACACAGTTTTTCTCAGTTATTGATCTCAAATTGCAATTTACTTGAAAACCTCTTGAGTTGACAGTTACACACTACAACTTGTATCTGAAGATCTATTTATGAAAAATAAAAATGTCTGAGCACAGAGGTGAGTATTTGTGAAATTTCCTAGTTTTACCTGAAATTTCCTAGTTTAAACACATTACATTTGCTCCTCAGTTGCAGGATGACTGTGTTTGCAAATAAACTACTCCCCACCACTGCTGAGAGTGTATTCCTTCTAATTCCAAAGCTGAGACACAACATAGGCGGGATAATCATTGTGTCTTTAGAATTACATTCTGTCACCTGCACTAATTCAAAAACAGTTAACACATGCACACTGTTGGTAACTTTTCTTGAATATTTTGTATGTTATATGAAATATTTTAAAATATAATTATAATGCCTTATCAGTATATTATTATAGTGGTAGGATAATTTTGCACCAAAAAATGGTAGCAGATTTTCTTCAAACATTAATGAGATTTGAATTAATAGAATACATTTTATTCTACCAAATTCAAAACTAATAACAAATATAATTCTTGGTGTATCTTCAGAAGAATGCCACCACTTGGTATTTATCTTATGTGGCTGCATTAGCTGACAGATTTTCTGAACACTATAAGATAAATAGTAAACACCTCCCACTTCAAGAGACAAAATGTATACTATGTAAGAGCTGACAAATAGCCTGCTTATTACAGTCCAGACATTCATAGTGTCCAATTGTATGTGAAAAGAATGAAAAAAAATTGCCATGCATTCCGGCTTAGTTTCCACAGACTGCTATGTGTTGAAACCCCCTGCATGGATGTGTTTGTACACACACATGAGTTATATGCAGGAACCTTTTTCATTAAGGGTGAGGTGTTTTTCATGCTAGGGCAGCACCTATCTATCTTCTTTCTGGTAGGGCTGTCTGCTTTTCAGTCAGCAACTGACTAGAGATCAATGAGAGAAAGCTTTTTGAAGGCGCTTTCAGGTCCTGCGGCAAGGGAGATGATCAGAAAGCTGCCAAAGCTTCAGACCCACTTGACAAATTAGGAACTATTTTGGTGCTCTATAAACTGCTGTCACATCAGTTACAAACACTAATTAGAGATACAATATTCTGATAGTGAAAGTGTCCAGTGCATTAAATATCACTTTTGCTTAATGCAGTTAGCTTATACATTGACTCAAACTTCATACTGCAAGACAGCCACAGATTAAAACACATCAAGCATTATTAAAAATTTTATAAGATAAATATGAGTTAACTGTCAAATGGCTTTTTCCTGTTGCCCTTTGACCTTTCCAGTTGATATTTTTTTCAATATTTTTGCACACAATTTTTTCCACTAGTTTTCATTTGTCTGGACTAAATGTCATGCTTTATGGTGACCAGTCACACGATATCAACCAATCAAACTCTGCATCTTGAGAGTGCAGTATGTAAGGAATTCTCCCTTTGGTTTATATAAAGCAATTAGCAATCAGCCCATTACAGGATCCAGCAGGCTCAAACAAATAGAATTTGTTGTTCTGCTCAATAATGGGATATTATTGATGAATAGGCATTTAAAAATCCATCCTGTTGATTTTTGAAAATGTACTTTAAAGTTTTTTTAATGGCATTTCCATTTTGGTAACAGGATAAATCTGCATGTGGAAAAAAAAAAAAAAAAAAACATCCAGCCATAACTGACAGAAGTGGTATGTTTTTAACACAAGAAAAGAGTGGGAAAAATGTCAAGATTTTGGTGGTGAGTATCTTTAGAATTCCAAGAATACTTTTTCTAAAACTCTGTGTGTGTGCATATGCACAAACACACGTGTATTTATGTTGAGAAATATATTTGAAATCTTTTCAAAAATGAAAAAGGCTATGAAATATAAACCTCCACTTATTTATGATGCATTTTGTGATGGCACAGGAAGCATTATTTAAAGTCTACTTTGCCTGCCAAAGTAACCACTTTTGTCCCCTTTAGCAGCCTGTGGCAGCCTCTGGTACAGCATCTTACGTGCATCTTCTCCAACAATATTTGTTGCAAAGAGATGGCTATGAACTAACACTCATTTAATGACAGCCTGAGTATGAAATTGAGAATATGCATATAAATTCACCCAAAAATAAAAGATAAGCAGGTCAAAGGAAGATATGCTTAGAATAAATAGTACAGTAGTATGTACAGGATTCAATCATTTGCGAATCTCTTTGTATATGTATGCACAGCTTGCAAAACAACAGAGTAAGTCACCTATTTTAAGTGAAATCAAATGCAACTTAATTACATGGAAACAAGCTCTGGGATCCAAATCTCTGTTCTCTTCCCACTTCATTTTATATCAGGGAGGTGGCATATGGCAGAGGACAGCCAAAGGCCTTCAAGTCACCTCTGAAGAGATGGTTTCAATGGCAACACACTAAAACTCAGTCTAGAAAGTGGATGTGCTAATACTCATCCTCTCTCCACTTCAGAGAAGGCTGTGAGAATTAAAAAGCTAGTGCTCCAAATTCAAATTCACATTTTCTTTCGAACCTCAGCAGAATTCTCTGTCATCCCAGCAGAGACCATCTGAGTGAGAAGTGCCATTAAGGCAACAGTAGCACACTCCAAAGTGTTCTCAAGGGACTCAGAAGAGCTCTGGCAGAGGTTCAGGGTAGACGTAAACTCAGCCCAGGGCTCATAAAGCACGTTAAAATTCTCCAGAGGTAGCCACTACGTGGGAACAAATTATTCTTAATTTAAGAGATAATATGCCATATCCAGAACTAATAATGAATGCCAGAACAAACATAAGACTATAATGATTATGATCACTTATCCCTAAACCTAGCTTAGTGTCTCAGTGACAGCTAGAAATATTACAATGGTCTGCCCTGAGCTATACAATGTGGACAGTGGTCAAGGCCTCTGATATTGCTCTGATTATTCCTAAAACAATAACAGACCAGTCAATCCTGACCCATCTGCAGTGGGCTGGACCTCTTCCGGCATCTACAGAAGCAGTCTCTTGCCTAGCCTCAGTAAAGAGGGAAGGCTCCTATGATTTCTCACCAAGATGCCTGCTCCATGCATTTTTTTTTATATTGGATAATTGAGAGACAAATTGTGTGTGGAGTCAGGGTGCCAGGTTTTAATGTCAGGGATACCATCATTTGCACCTTTAAGAATAATGAAACCTGTACAAGTGGAAAAAATTTTAACCAAATTTTGCCAGCTTTGCCATGTAATTTTTAAAAATGAAACTGTTATTTTTTTCCAATTCAAGTTTCATGCTCAAAAGACACTTGCTGTAAAAGATTTATCATACTGGAGTTCAAAATATACAATATGTTAAAGGACACAATCATCTCTATAAATTAGATTCGTATTATGAATCTTGTAACATTCTTCTCTAAATGCCAATTGAACAGAAGTGGAAATATTATCCATGAGAGATGACTGCGAAGCAATACTAGTGATTTGGATTTGTACCAGTCTGGTAATCAGTGGATCAAGCAAAGCCTACCTACCACTTTTGAGCTATCCATTCTATGTTGCTATTGCTATATTCCTTTGCTAATACTTTAGCAAATGACTTGCTAAAATCCAAACACTATAGCTACAGAATTTTTCTATCTACAAATTTAGTTGACCTAGCTAAATGAAATTAGCAATTTGTTGAATTTAATATCGTTTGCTTTCAGTGTTTTTGTTAGATCATGCTAATGTTGACGCTTTATTTATTTATTTAAACTTCTTTTTGTTGTTTTTTCAGACAAGGTCTTGTTATGTAGTTTAGGCTGGCTGCTGCCCTTCAATTTCCTATGTCTCCCAGGCTGGCCTTGAACTAAAGGCAATCTTCCTGCCTCAGCTTCCCCTGTGCTGGGATTATGGGTCTGTACCACCACATCCAGCTTATTTAAGCATCCTGGAATTTTCTAGTCATTGATAAAATGTGTTTAAAGTCTGAGAATGTAAATAGCCTTCATCCCTTTATGAAGTTTTCACTATTAAAATAGCACATTCCTTCAAATAACAGAAAGACAAATGCTTCATGATCTCATAGCATGATAAAACAAGTGTAATATCATGCAAGTTGAGAGAAGAATGGTTGCTAGAGGCTGGAGGGAATGAAGAGGGGTGGCGGTGGTGAGGAAGAGTTACTCAATGGGCACTGGCATAGTTAGAGAAAAGAGAGACATTCCTGGAGTGCTACTGCACAGTAAATAACATTAACCCATTGTGCCTTCCTGAAAACATAAAAGAAAGGATTCTGGATGATTTTACCATAAAGAAATGATAAACTTTTGAGGACATTGATATGTTCAACGTGATGAACATAACACAATGTATGTATGTGACACAATGTATATATGTATAATTCTTTCCAAAGGTTTTCTTTTCTCAGTTTCAATAAATTGTTCTTTACTTTGGTAAAAGATGAAGGTTACATTAGGATTGCCCTGCATCACCAACTATGATTTTGAAAATCACAGTTGACCGTACTCCTCTACTGCTTTGCAAACTCAGGTTGGCTTCAGGAATATCACTTTTGGTCATATATTGTCTCTGATTCATAAAACTTTTCTGTAAAATTTCACTGACTGCTGTTTTGCGTGATTTTTGTCTGCTCATTCTTGGGGTACTGTGAATTGAATCCGGGTCCTCACTCACACTAGGCATGGAACATGGAACTGCATCCTTGGCCCTTTATTTCTTCTGTTTACTTATGTTGGTTTGTAATGCTCTTCTCTCATGAGTAACAGCAATCTGCAA
Source organism: Myocastor coypus (assembly GCA_004027025.1). NCBI lineage: Eukaryota > Metazoa > Chordata > Mammalia > Rodentia > Myocastoridae > Myocastor > Myocastor coypus. The sequence goes on from PVJA010002330.1 coordinate 38,474, forward strand.
ATAACAGTAGCCTTAAGATAATTGTATTTCTCTTTCACCTGAAAGAAGACGTTTATGTAGAGCCATTCTGTAGTTCTGAGATGTATGGTTCTTTACTTGGTAGGACCCACATTTATGCTGGGGATAACTCCAGCCTTTCCTCCTTGCTTGAAGCTGCAGAATAGAGAGACAGGCCCAGAAGGGCTAAATACGTGTGTTGCCTTTCATTAATTCATCCAGCTCTTATTAAGTATTTTGTATCTTGCAAACCTTAGGCTCAGCTTGGGATAATACAACAGTCAAGAAAACAAAAACATTGACACTTGACAATCATCTTTAAAGACTTATACCACAAAAGCAAAGTGCCTGAAGCTTTTACCTGACATTCCTCCAGTTAAGATTTCATAGAAAACGGGAGACAATACATAGAGGAACATCTAGCAGTCTCAGGATTTTAAAATTTATCAAAAATGGAAATACATAATTTAATCTTTGAAGCATTTTTATAAAGCTTTATTTTAGCAACGAGTATTGTTAGAACACATAATGGGATCATGTGCTCAATTCAAACACTCTAGATTCATTTATAAATTTGAGTCAGCTCCTTTGGAAACATCTATAATTTAATCAGAATACTCTTAGACTTGAAACACATGTTTAAATTCAAGACAAATACATTTTTTTCAAATTTAAAAAAATGATAAGAATCACCAGAAATCAACTGGAAATATAAAGTGGAAAAGTGTTTCTTAGTACATATTACTTATAATTTTTTTAGCATTACAGTGACAATATCAGGGCATGTGATTATCACAACCACAAACACAAAGAAGTGTCACGTGTCAAAAAGCTGTTTCTATCAGAAACTAAACATGGTTGGCTCCACAAAATCAAATTTCACCTGCAAGCAGGTGCAGGGGTCTGGAGTTCCATTCCCAGGCCTGCTGTGCTGTCCCTGACCACAGGGTGCGCTGAGATGGCAATTGGACTGAGAGTGATGGTGCATACCTGTCTGTCATCCCAACTCTTGGGAGGCTGTAAACAGGAGGATCACGACAGTCCTAATACCTTGGAGACCCTTCCCTAAAAATTAAAAAAACAAAAACAAATTTGAGGCATAAATCCTCAATATTGGTTTATTGTTTCAAAATTTTCATTAGTGTTATTTTTTATTAATTGACAAATAAAATTATTCATACTTGTAGTGTACAACATTATGTTTTGCAATATATAATATCCATTTGAAGGTTTAATTAATTAACATATATATTATCCCATATATTTCTTTCTACTTTAACCTTTTTATTTTTTTAAAGAGAGTACAATTAGAATTAAAACAAAAAATCACAAGTGATACAGATTTTCACTTAACAGAGTAATATGAATTTCACAGTATTTGTTGTAACACATACTGTTGTCTTCCAACCAGTTGTTCATATTGCCAGATTGATGCATGTAAAATTAGAAGAGAGGAACCAAGAAAGAAATATTTATTTCTTGTGAGAACACTTAAAATCAACTCTTTGCACAAAACATTTCTATCACTTCTATTCCAGGTCCTGCATGTTGGACTTACTTCCTTGTTTACTTTTAGTTAACATCCCCTGTGTTGAAAATGTTTCTGAGTGCTAGAAGAACGCGGATAAGTCAAGGTGTCCTAAGAGACTATCTTAAAGTTACAAATAAAGGTTTTAAAGTAATCCAAAACTATGAAAATATGGATCCTAAAATTCATGTAGTTTGACAAAAATATAGTTGTCTCGTGCATAAAATGATCTTCTAGTAGTTATTTCTAAAGCAGTGAGAGTGGCTGATACCCTTTTCAGTCGATATCCTGAAAGTGCGTGTAATACTGTCTCTTCTCCTTTGTGCCCTCTCCCTTCCCCTTTTCCCTCCCTCCCTTTTTCCGTTCCTGTCTTTTTCCACCCAAACTTTGATGCAAATTTCAAAGTGACTGTCAAATATGGTGATTTTAGTAAGCGCAAGTCTGACATAAATTCAAAATGTTTGAGAGGCTTGTAGACTTTCTTTGGAAATTTACCTAGCCTTCCTTTATATAGCTTTCACCAGAACAGAATATCTTAGATAAGGAGATTCCAAAAACTAAAAAAATAAACTTATTTCCCTTTTTTCTGAATCATAATTTGAAATTTAAAGGCTGACAGCTTGCCTCCACAGTCCTGCAGTATGGCGCGATGGAAAAAGCGGTGGACACGCAGTCCTTTCGAGGGCTATTTCAGTCCCACTGAAGTGTCTACATAGCTGCTTCACCCCAGGGGACATTGCTTAACCTCTTGAAATCTCAGGTTCTGCAGTTTCTCAATTAAGGGATTTAGTACAATTATATTTTTATGGGTTATAATCCCACAATCCTATTATTCTAACTAAATATTTTATTTGGAACTTCTTTCATTCTTTCATTAGCAACAGTGTGTGTGGAGGAGTTGGGAAAGAATATCCTGGCCCTTGTATTGGATGGTTTACATCGAGAATCTACCAAATTTTCTAGACTATCACAGATCAGTCCCTCTTGGACATTTTAAACAATAAATTAAGTAAAGTCAGGTGTTACTTATCAGACAAAAATCAGAAATGCCGTATTTCTAAATCAAACTTACTCAATAAAAAGGAAATGGATAAATTATTATTTAAAATTCTCAAGTATTAGGAAATATTAGACATTTCTGTCTGATGTTTGGCTATGCATAAGGGACAAGATGTTTATAACTAAAGTATAGTGTAAAAAAGAAGCACATATTTTAAGAAAGCTAAAAGAATTTCAGTCCAGGAAATTCAGTTTCTGGTAATTTTCTTTATTCTATTTTGGTCTATACTAAAGTAAACCTAAGAATTTTTATTACCCTTTCATTATTTAACATGCTTACATATATCCTCTTTATACTGCATACCATAATAAATATTAATAATGAGCTGCTTAAATAATAATTGCTTCAAGCTGATTTTTATTTGAATATATGATTTATTTATTTTTTGTACCTATTAAAGATGTTTACAAGACTCTTTGTTAATAATGCACCAATGATTTTCCTCGGCTTGATAGGATGAAATTGTTTTACTTTGACAAAGCATACTATAATAGTATTTAATTTCTTTTTTAAAACATGAGAAAATACAGTTGATTTCAAGTTGTAATTTGCAGTAAGGAATAAAGTAAACTGAATGACCATAATTTGAAAATTAAGACTAGGAACTCTAAGTCACTCTGAAAAATTTCTCTATCTAGTTTTACCTGAAAAAAAAGTTATGTATTCTGAATTTAGTTGCTTAGAATATTAATGCTTTACAGTTCCACCCCATAGCTGACATTTTATATATAAATATTGTGAGAAGGGTGCCTACTATTGCAACAAATATTTATTATTACCCTAAAGTTGCAGAATACTACATGAAGATAAATATGAAGTGAATCAGTAAGAAAGAATAAAATAAAATAATTCTATTTCCAAATGCTATTATAAAATAATTTTAAAAATCAAGAGTGTGAGAATGAAATGCAATGGCTATCAGCAGATTAAATCTGTACAAGGATGAAGAAATAGAAACTCATATGCTATGAGTACTCATAAAAATATGACAAAAGCGAACAGAGTAATATAAAATATAAAAGGTTAAGGGCAATTTTAAAATTTGGGCAATTTAAGAACAACTGCAATGCAATGAGAAAAATTATGAAGCTTGAATGAATCCAGTTACACACAAAAAAGATGTCAGTTCTTCCTAATATTAACTGACAGGTTCGGTGCAATTTCAGTTGCAATCTGAATGTTTGATTTTCGACCTTGCAAAATGATTTTTGAGTTTCCAAGGAAAAAAGTGCTGAAGAGTAATCAAGATGAAAGTGATACTCATGTGTACGAGGGACTGAGACAAGAAAGGAACAGGGAAAATACTGTTTGAAGGTGCTAAGACTTTTTCTACAGCTATGGGAATTAACAAGAGACTGACACAGAATAAGACACTTTACAATAAAATTTATAACATAAAATTAAAGTTAAAGAAAAATTCATTTCTAACCAGTGAAATTGAAACGATTGTTTAGAATATGTTTCAGAACAATTGATTATTGAAAACTCAGGAAATAGAATTTTAGGGATGCAGAAGTCATACATCATAACAAAATAAAGTCTACATTACTTGTTAGGTTGAATGTAAAAAGAAAAAGTATAACAAGAATAGAATAAATAGGAATGCTTTAATTATTCTCAGAGTTGGGAAAAACATCATAAATGTAAGTATAGATCCAACCAAAAAGAAAGCGAAAGCTTTGACTTGCTAAAACCTTTAACACTTTCGTTGTTTAAAAGCATCAAAACAAATGAGGTAAGTGAGAAACTATAATATATTTGACAGATTTGTTAGGATGCATGCTTAAAATAAGTGCTTTAGGTTAATCACTTTAAATTTTTATACACTGTGCATTTTAAATTTGTAGGAAATGGCACTCATGTACTCTGTTATGATTTTTAAAATATATTGAGATAGTGTCATGTAAGATTCAGATTTCATTTTGCTGAGTGTAAAAGAAATCGATCCTTCAACCTTCCAGTGTGGACTTGACTTTTTGGCTGTCCCTCACAGCCCTGTTGGCCTTGCAGAGAATGCCGGACCATGGCAGGCAGTGAGTGCCAGGCCGTGGACTGAGCTTCTTCTGACTCCACAGTGCCGATGCCCTCTGCACACCTCCTCAGTGAACTCTGTGGCTGACCCCTGTAAGTCAGTCTTGTAATTTCTTGTACATTTGTACGTCCTGTGTTGTAACCCTTGCCCTAGCAAAAACACTTAATGATTGTCTTAGTCATTTTTCACTCATTGCTGCGACAAATACCCGACACCCAAGGTGAAGGAAGGAAAGGTTTATTTAGTTCACAGTTCGTGTAGGTTTCAGTCCATATTAGGCTGTCCCAAGGCTGAGTGGAACAGGACAGAGAGCATCCAGTTCATGGTGGTGGAATAGCAACAAAATGGTGGCAGAGGCAGCTAACCAAACAGGACAGCAGAGAGCAACAGCTACTAGCCTGTCTCTCTGCTTCTCTTTATATTCCTATCAGGCTCTCTGCCTTAGGAAATCCACTCTAGACCACATCCATAGTCCCAGCCGTACTCAGACCGATAATCCCATCAGTACTAAAATACATAATCCCAGTGACTCATGAGTCAAGTCTCAATCTATAGAAGTCCCCACCCAATGACCACATGAAGCTTTGTGGGGACAACTAGACATAAGCTGTAACACTGATACACTCTGACAGAAAAGTTAAGATTCAGATAAAACTAGTTTACCTTACCACTTGCTTTGGCCCAGAACAGTCACCATCCTCACTAGTATCCTATAATTCCCCAAAATATTTTTCTTTTACTCTGCTTATATGTACATGTCTTGAACTAGTGTTTCTAATTCAAGTTTTAACCAGTATAAATGCTTAAATACTGTATACACTATTTGTAATTTTCATCTTTTAATAAGGCCTTTGCGGGCCACAATAACAGTGCAGTGGTCTAAGCACCTGCCTAGGCAAGCACAAGGAATCAGTTTCAATCCCGGGTACTGCATGTGACACTGGCCCTGCTCCAGGTACACTGAGCTGGCCACTGAGGCCAGGTGTGGTGGTGCATGCTTATAATCCCGGGGACTGGAAGGCTGAAATCAGGAAGATCATTATGGTCCAAGCTGTGTAGTGAGACCCTGTACCAAGTACATAATCTTTTTTTTAAAAAAAAGTGCTTTTGCATTTGGAATTGTTGCTATTGACACCTACAGAATGGGTCACTCATTTCAATTACTCTGTATAATATATAGTATTAATAAAATGTATTTATTCACTTTTCTATCAAAGAACAATTAAGTTTTGTTCCTTTTCTGTGATTATCTACAGAGATTTGACAAATAACTTTGGTTAATTCTCTGTACACAGTAAATTTAGTGGCAAGATGCATAGAATTTCAGCTGTAGTAGGTAGTGACAACATGTTTTCCAAAGCTATAAGAATTTTACACCCACCATTGATTTACACGTACTAAGTCAGTACATTCTTGGAGTTTAATTTCAACGTTTTTGCATTGAGGTATAAGAAAATGACCTGGATCAAATAAATATTTTTTATTCTTCCTTTTTGCTTGTTTATTTGGGGTTGTCACTGTTTTGTGAGCTTAAATGTAGATTTTTTTTTGGAGCTTAAATGTAGCCAGTTTCTCCGTGATTTCTGTGTGCCTATTAAAGGGACTGAACATTCTCTTAACTATCCCACGGATGTTCATTTACATGGGGCTCCTTATGACAAGTTTTCTCTGGAGCTGGTGCTGCTGTGGTAAAATTATCAATTTTTAAGAGTTGGGTTAAAATATCACTTGCTATTTTTCAATTTTCTGTTGCTGTTACATAAGTTATAAATTTTGGTGTTATCTTGACGTTGTATCTTGAGCTGCTTACAAGCTTAGTATTCTGGCATTTTTCTAATGAATTGATCTGCTTCTCAATGACAGAGTTCTTTATTCCTATGAAAGAACTTTGTTTTCCTTTTTTGTTTCTGCTTTGATTTACTCAGACTTTGGCTTATACCCGTTGTCATATCTTTATTTCCTCTCAGCCTTTTCAGTCATCATTCTTTAATTCTAAGATTTATTAATAACAGGACTGGATGTACATACATGATTGATTTGCCATTCAGTCCCTCATTCTCAGTGTTGTAAGGAGTAAGTTTTGTCCCCTGTTTACACTAATGTAATTTCTGATATTTATATCCGATAAATGAGGCCATAACTAATTGCAATGTTCATCTCCAATTTGTTTCTCATTTATTTTCCTGCAGTGTTTGAACCAAAAATTTGTTTAATTCTTTTTCCAAAATTTGCTGGCATGGAATTCTGAGTGAGATTTATATTTTAGTTTTAATCATTTACATCTAAATTTTTAACACAGGGAGAAGCCAGTGAGGTAGCTCAGCAGACTAAAGCGCCTGTTTAAGCAAGCAGCTTAGGCAATCTTAGGGACAACAGTTCAATCCCCAGGGGGTACCACATGTCATGCGGGCCCCACCCCCAAGGCAAGCTGAGCTGACTAGAGTCTGGGAATGGTGTCGCATGCCTATAATCCCACCCCTGGGAAGGCTGAAAGCAGGAGGATCACCACAAATCCAAGCTGCACAGTGAGATGCTGTAGCAACCAACTATATACTTCTTAGAAAAACAAAAATTTTTAACATGTATATCTGAAATGGCTAAAGCTGGAGTGACTCCTCCTCTAGGTGTTCTTCATTCCCATCTTTCATGTCAGCATTGTTTGTATTTTTGATGCCATGGTTTGTGACCATTTGAAATTGTTACCTTTTTGTTGCTGTTGCACTGATTTTTATCAAGACCAGTATAGATTTCCCTACAATGTATCAGTTTCTTCTTTGGTTATCTTTTGCCAATCACTCCTTCCTTTCCTCCTCCTGATCTCTAAATGAGAATGCACTTCATTATTCTTCTAGCAGTTCCTGTCAGTGGCACTTTGTATTTGTTTCCCTCAAGTGTCTTTGTTAATTCAGTCTTGGACAATGGTCTACACAGTTTCAGGTCTCTGCTGATAACTTTTTCCATGTTAGTATTTCAAGTCCTAACTCTACTATTTTCTAACTTCTATAGTTCAGGATGAAAGTTTATTTTTAATCTTGATTTTTAGGATTTTACAATTAATTTCCACTTCCTGAGTGTAACTAAAGTTTCATTTTTTCTCTGGCACTAATCATCTTACAATTATATGGATTGCTATCTTGTTCTTACTGTTATTCTTATAAATTTTATATTCTAAGCTTTTGATGATACAAGACTTCCAGAGACTCTAGAAGTCTATCTGGACCATAACTGACTATTTTTATGTTATGGAAGAAAGGCAAAACAAAATTTCGTAACAAAATAACAGGAAAACAGCAATAGCTAATACAAGGCATATTGTTATCTTTTTAAAATTTTATTTATTTATGTATTTATTTATTTAATACAGGGTTTTACTACATAGTTCAAATTCATAGTGGTCCTCCTGTCCCAGTTTCTCCAGCACTGGCATTATAGGCATGTGCCACCATGCACAGTTCCGGGGCCTGCATGGCATGCAATGCTGGGGATCAAACTTGGGTCCTTGTAACTGATCTTTAAAGAAATTATTTAGTACAATATATGGACATTAAATTTATCCAGTGGATGTTAGTCCAAGCCTTCCTTTGTAATGACCTAGCAACACTGGTAGTATAACTAACTTGTACTTTTTCCTTTATTCCTACTGTTCTTTCCACTTTCCCCTATCCTAGTTCCTTTTTCCTTTTTAACAATTTATTGCCATTTCACAGGATCTATTTTACATTCTGAATTTTATTTATTCTTTCAGTTTCTCACACCGGGATGACAATATAATGTTTATACATGTGTTTTGATTTATTTCACTTATGAGGATGGCCTCAAATTGCAACCATTTACTTATAAATGTCTAAGTTTATCCTTCTTTATAGCTGCATGGTACTCCATTGCAAAAATACATTTTTATCCATCCTTTGATTGATGAGCATTTGAGATGTTTCGGTAATTTATCTATGACAAATGGTTCTGCTCTAAACATGGTTGTACAAATATGGTTATGGCATCATGTTTTTAATTCTTCTCAGAAGATACCCAGATGCACTATTCTTTTCTTTAATCTAGAATTCTCACTGACATGTGTTGAAAGCACTCCTGTCTGTCTTTCTTTGCTGCCTTACGGTTTGCAGATCAATTTCTCTTTTGATTCTCTTCTTTTCTTCCTCTTTGAGGATATGGAATGTATTTTACATCATCCTTAATGTTTTTAATTTCTTTTATCAAATGTCAATGAGTACTTTCATAAATTACATTTGGTTTTGTTTTTAATTCTGTCCCATGTTGTCTTATTTTTATATTCTATAACTTATTATTATGCAAATGACATTAAATGCCTTCCTTACTATTAGGGCTGTATAATAGTATTGCTCCATTATTTCAGATACTAGTAGTTGTTTGTGTAAATCTGATTTATGATGCACTATCTCCTCTTTTGAGTCTGACTTATTTCACTTATGAACATGGTCTCAGAGATTGTCCTTTTTTGTATCGGCTTATTTTATACTAAGGTTGTTGGCATTGTGGGAATTTCCTTCTTCATGTTTAAGTGTTTCACTAGAGAGCTTTGCATATGATTTCCACAGATATCAGAAATGGGTAAGTGCTATGTTTATTTCTAGGACAGATTCTTTGCAATGTGTGAGCACTGTGCTGTTGGACTCAAACTTCACAGCACGAACAGACTTGACATTGTGAATTCTCAGAGTACACATTTATTGCTACCCAGACCCAAGGCAAAGCCCAGCTCAAGCCCAGCCATTTACAGCGGACAGGTCGACGATTCTGCACCCTGCACACCCCACTGCTGGCCCAGTGAACCCCAGTCTCAGCTGAAGGGGTCACTGCTGTGTTGCTGGTGGTGTCTGGGCCACGATGAGCCTGCTCTCTCTCATGGGCCTGCAAGGGAGGGTCACTTTCATTATTTATCTGTTTATTTACTGTCCCTTGAATAGAAGGGTGAAAGTTTTCAAGCTGGAATAATCAAATACACAAAACTAAGAATATGGAATGATACAAATTAGATAAGAAAACATCCTGCTTAGGCAAGCACAGGAACCAGGGTTTGATTCCCGGTCCCTCATGCTGTGCTGGCCCAGCCCTGGGAGTGCACTGAACCGGTGACCGAATCCCAGTGTGGCGGCGCATGCCTGTAACCCCAGTGCTGGGAAGGCCAAAAACAGGAGGATCACCATGAATCCAAGCTGCAGGGTGAGACCATGTACCAAATACACAAAATGAAAAGAAGAAGAAAAGGAGGAAGAAGAAGAAGAAAGAAGAAGGAAGAAGAAGAAGAAGAAGAAGAAGAAGAAGAAGAAGAAGAAGAAGAAGAAGAAGAAGAAGGGGAGGAAGAGGAAGAGGAAGAGGAAGAGGAAGAAGGGGAAGAAGAAGAAAAGAAAAGAGTTAGTGGGCATTAAGAGTAACTTTCTAAGAATAATACATGTGGCTAATAAAACTAATACAGTGCATCTTATTTTTAACTAAATAATGCTATTTATTCATCCAAACTGGAAAAGATAAAAACAATACTAACGTATAGTGATCCTTGAAATTCTTATATAACAAACATTTCCAAAGAATATTTGGATATATATATATATATATATATATATATATATATATATACACACACACACACACACACACACACACACACACACACACACACAGACACATATTATATAATAAAACCACTATTTCGGTCAGGATTTTTTTTCCTAAGAAAATAATTAGATTTTTTTTGCATAAACTTTTCATTGAAATCTTACATTATAGCATTACAAATATCTTTAAATATCCCATCAAGGAGAATTGACCAAATAAATAAATTATGAGACATCTAAATAATGAGATACCGAGGAGCTAGGTATTAAAAATGAAATTGCGGAGAAGTACTTATTGGGATGGAAAATCATTCATCGTAGAGGGTCAGGTGGAAAACCATCAACCCCTAACCAGTGTACTCAAATGTGTAAAACATTTACAGATGCATTTTATGTGAAATAAAAGTTAAAATTTTATATACCCAAAACTCTATTAATTTCCTTAAATTGAGGTTAATTTTATAATGAGAAAACAAAAAATGATAAATGTTATTTTTAGATATGTTCACACACAGAAAAGACAATCAAGGAATGAGTGGAGGGGCAAGGAAGGGAAAGAAACGGAACAGAAAGTGGCATGGAGATGGTTTATGCGTGATACCAACTTCAGCAAGTGAACATAAACATTATGTGCTATGTACAGCCGGTAGTAAGTTAAAATAATAAAACCTTGTAAAATATGCTTATTACTTTTCATTATTTATTGTTCCAATAAATTCATATGAAGTTACACAAGCTTCTTATCTGACTCTAGCAGCATTTATGTTACATTCCCAACTCTCTCCTTCCCTGAAACAGTTATAGAAAGTGGTCAGATCTCTATTCAGTTTTATCATCTCAATCACAGTTCTTAATAAATGTTCATTAATAATATGGGTGGCAATGTACAAATGAATCAAAGAATGAGTATGTAGTATTATAAAATGATGAGATTATAGCCAACATTCAAAAGATGGTGACAATGGAAAAAGTGAAGCCAGGCATAGTGGTGCATGCACGTAGTCTCAGTACTTGGGAAGCTGAGGCAGCAGGGTTGCTGTGAGTCCAGGCCCGTCTGAAGTATGAAATGAGTTCAAGACCTGTCTGCATTACATAGCAAGACCCTGTCAAGAAAAAAAGAAATCTCATAGTAAAATGCCTAACTATAGTAGCATTCTTTCTTTTTAATTTTATTTTTTAATTCATTTTAATGAGAAAAAAAGATAAAATAGCAATAAAACAGTTTCAAAACAAGTTAGTAGGATGGTTATAATTAATACCATGCATATTGTTGTCTTTATAGTAGTTATTCAGAGGAAAGGGTGTAGACCTGATATCTTGTCTAAACAGTATTTCTACAAACTTCTATTCTTGATGAACTAAGACAAAGTAGCTATATATCTATCCTATTTATATGTATCCTTGTATATACATATATATATTTTTTTCTTTTGAAGTTCCTAATACTAGGAGAAAGTATCATACCATGTCTTATAAATAAATGTAAGTCAGAGATATAGTATGAATCATAAAACAAAAATATAATTAAATGATATTTTAAAAATTAATTAAATATTAATTAATGAAAATTCTAAAAGAGAGTACATATTTCACAGGTTCATCTTTTAAAGAAATACTAGTTTGTGATGTAATGGATGTATGTTTATGGTTTATATTTTGGTAAGTTTTTAATGAAACTATACCAAAATGAAACATTTTACTTCGTCTAAGAAAAATTCAATTTATCTGTAGCATCATCCTATATCATCTATCTATAACCCATTTCAACAAAATAATTTATCTGGATTGCCTCTGCTAATGGCACCTGAGTTTATGACTTCTGAAATAACCTGTGGAACAGGAAAGAATGCAAGCATTGTCACTTGGTTCAATACTAGACTTCATTTCCTTGTTTTACTAAGCAACACCTTAAGATGCTATCTAAAAGGTTGTAAATGAGGTTATCAATGTGCTGCTCCAAATATAAAGAATCATGACATTATGAACATGGACCAAATGCACAAAAGGACTACAAACATGAACTAATGAAGATTGACAGACAGACTGATAGACAGACAGACAGATAGATAGATAGATAGATAGATAGATAGATAGATAGACAGATAAGCTAAGATAAGATAGCTACACCACTAATTTCTATTAGTTCATGGAAAAGAACGGTTTGTTCTTATGTTGTTTGGTCAGTTTTTCATTTCTGTATCTGGTAATCTGAACAAATACTTTGAAGATAACAATAAGCAATGCACTAACCATTTTTATTCAATCTTCTTTTGAAATTTTGTATCATTGTTGTTAGTGTTCTTGCTCTTTAGAATTTAAAAGTGCTTTGCCGGGCGTGGTGGCGCATGCCTGTAATCCCAGCACTCGGGAGGCTGAGGCAGGAGGATCGGTGCAAGTTCGAGACTAGCCTGGGCTACAAAAGTGAGCTCAAGGCCAGCCTGATCTGCATAGCGAGACCCTGTCTCCAAAAGATGAAAAAAAAGAATTTAAAAGTGCTTCTAAGAGAGATAATAAAGTGACCATTTGTATAAGAAAATGTAAATAAGTAAATAAATTATAAAATAAACAGAAAAAATAAAACAAGATTTAAAAAATATCCTTAAGAATCAAATTTGGCAATGTATGTGTAATCACAGAAAGTTCAGAACCATGGAAAGCAAGGAGCCTCTGAGCTGCTCTTTTAGACAGCAAGCACCTCTAAAAATCATGAAAGTTATATTGATGTGTGCTAGGTACAAGATTACTTTCATATTTTTAAAATTAAATCAATATTCGACAGTATAACCTTTATGTTATTGTAAAAGCTAAGCTTTGAGGTTAAAAAGCTAAGAGTGATATTGAAGAAAGCACAGAATTTTACTAAAGCCTTAAATTAAGACATCCCAAAGTTCTTTTAAGTATCCTAGAGAACAAATCTATAAGTTGGCCCAAAGTATTGCAATAGCATAAAGATAATTATACTATAGGAATCTGGTATGAAATTCTGTTGTCTTAACGGTATATATTTTTAATTAGTCTGAAACTTCTGATTTGGAGATTTAATACCAGTGATCGCTGTTAATTTCTTCAGATTAGTGCTCATTATAGAAATCATAATTTCATATGAGTTTCTTCTCTCCATAAAATCTTTTCCCAAGGGAGCTGAAATACTTCAGACAGTACAAACAGTCAAACCTGGGCTCGTAACACAGTGATAAAAGATTCTTTATAGCAGCATTCATTAAAGTACTAGACAGAGTACAAAAAGCAGCAACAGGGAGCTCTCCCCTAAAAGCTTTTAATACAACTCTTTCCAAGACCCATTAAATCAGACCGGCACTAAAGCCTCTAGCCACCCCCATATATTGATCCCCATCACTATGAAGCCCCCTACTCTGTCCAACTAAAGTCTGGCATAATTTATCTCTGATGAATAGTCCACAGAAAAGTCACTAGTACAAAAGCAGCAAGACAAAATCTAAACTCTAAGCGAAGCAATTGTCAAATGGTGTCTGTATGCTTCTGAAAATTCCATGCAATCATACATATTTTGCAAAAAGCTTTCCACTCATTGAACTCATCCACAAAGATCCTACTAACAGGCACCGTTTATCAAACACACGTGTGTGCACAAACGCGCGCACACATGCGTGCGTGCGCACGCACACACACACACACACACACACACACACACACACTGTGTGGCTTCACAAGGCTATGAGATTTAAGCATTTCTTTTTTTTTAATCAGTGCCGCAGCATAGTGTTCCATTTGTCTCCATGTTGCTGATGAGACTCATAGGGTTTGCCTGATTTTCCAGGATCTCAGCGAACTACTCTTTGTAAAAGTTTGATAGCAACTCTTCCTATTCAATTAACCTGTGTTTTATTAGGGCTGTATTGCATGGGCTTGTACCAGAGCATGGTATGATCTTCCTTAGTTAGCAGTTGCAAGTGGAGTGCACACAGTCCTTGTATTGACAGTGCTTCCACCCAGATGGGAGTAAAATGCTCTGAAGTGAAAAATGAATAGCAAAGGTGTACCTCACTTGAAGAAGAAAGCACAGAATATGATTCTGTTGTAACATTAATAATGCTGAAAATCCTTTCATTTCCCATTTCTTTGACACGTTCAGATTGCATTACCCATGATGCCCTTAACGAGATGTTTATTATTTTCTTTCTAATCAACAAGATGACTCAGAGTGTTCTTAATTTGGATGAGCAGAATTTCTTTGATTATCCTTTATCCATAGGATGACCATATATTGTAAACAGGCCCAATCATTCTCCATTCCATCCTATTGGCTGGCAATTTGTTTCTCAAAAGCATTATAGTTTGGATGATGTATTTCTATAATTATTCTAGGTACAAAATACTCTGAGATGTTTTCAATGTGGTTTAGAAAAAAATAGTGTGAAATGAAATGAAGTTTGTGTCTGGGACCTATCTACTGATTAGTCCATCTATCTATATATAATGACATTTAGCCTGCAACACAGCTCACCGAGGTCACTATTTCTAGACAGGTGTCTTGAATACATAATGCACAATATGCATGTTTCAATTTTTTTTTGGCCAGCTCAGCCCATGTTCAGGGCAGGGCTGGCATGGCATATGGTGCCAGGGATCAAACCGTGGTCTCCCACGACTGCCTAAGTTTGCCCAAGCAGGCACTTTAGACCACTGAGCTATCTCACCAACCCTCAATTTTCTAAATAGCTATCAAATATACTCCCTCTTCTCTCATCCATTTATTCTACAAATATTAGTGGAACCTGCACTTGGTACCCAAAACTTACATATGCAAGGACACAAATAAGAACAGATGGGTATAGTTTGCCCCCATCTTCATCAAGTTTGTGATTCATGGAGGAGACAGAATTTTATGCTATTGAGCATGCTATAAATACCAGTGTTCCTCTGGGCTAAATGACTCAATAGCAAATAACCCTGAATATGTTACAAATGCCTTCAGTGTGATGATATTATGGGATCCAATAACAACAACATAGACAAGATGGTCAATGTTTTTCATCACAAAATAAGGTACAAGGCTCACTTGTTAAGGCAATTAATGTATTAACATAAAAAATTATGAAGGTAGGAAAAAAATATATACTGAATATTAAGCAAAAAGACTGAGTTTTATCATGATCAGTCAGTTATACACATATGTACATTAGAGAAAATCCTTAAAAGTAAATCAGGAAATGAGAAAGAGAGAGACATAGACAGAGACAGAGACAGAGACAGAGACAGAGATTGGTTTTGTCAACCTGAGAGGTCTGGGAGGAAATGTTATATCAGTGGACAAAGTGCATATTTAGCATTTACCATTCTCCCCAGGCAAGTCTAGGAACTATAGATGGCATTCACCCAGAATCTTCACCTGCAGTGATTATAATGGAGGTGCCACAGAGGGGTGAGGAGGCCATTTTGGGGACAGAGAGAGCAAATAGCTTCCTTTGTAATTCAGAGGAGCCATATAACAAACTTATTAAAACACAAGTGCAGATTTAATCTTATTGTCTTTGTGTATAACTTTGAATATGTATTTTAATTGGATGTGCTAAGTATTCTGTAAAGTTAAACCCAAAAATAAAATAAAATCATATTATTTTATCTTAACAGGCAACACTGAACAATTGCTATTTTCCTGCTAAAAATTCTTCCTACTCTTTTCTGATAAAAATGCCTCATATTTAACCTGCCAAACCTTCTACTCCCTGGCTATATATTTCTTGGATATGGCACAGGTAATTAAGGTCAGAAGCCATTGTTGTAAGCTAGTGTATGGAACAGAGGCAGAGAGATGTTCACATTTTTTTTTTTCATTCAGAGAAAATGCAGGGGCTTTATGCTCTTCATCTGATTGGGATGTTTTCATGATTTACCCACTAGGTACCTATTAAACATCTGTGTGATAATTTAAGTTTCCTTATCAGAGGTTATTCCAAATTTTTAGGTTAAACGGTACAGTGTTATAATTTTTTTTAGTCATTCTTCTGCTCCTCTAGGACAAGGGAAGATTTCATGTATGGAGAAGATAGGATAAATACTCTTTCATTGTAGTAATGAGGATTGAACCAAGAGCCTCTACCATAAGCTACATCCTCAGCCTTTTTATATTTTAAGACTGAGATTCACCAAATCACTGTGTTATCCTTCTGCCTCAACCTCCCCAAATACTGGGCTTACAGGAATGACCTTCCTCTCCCGGCTTCACAGTGAGTTTTATAACTTCACTCTTCTCGGCAAGGATATGCTATTGATTTGCCTCAGGGACCAGATGCCTGCTGCAATGGACCAGCGCCCTTGCAGGGCCTCTGATATTTGATGCTATCATCTGTTGAGGCTTAGTTTTACTTGCTCCTTATTTGGCTTCTTGATTTTGAAGACTTGTAGACTCACGGCTCTGTTAGAACCTTGATCCAACTTTATACAGAGAGACTTCTCACCCCAGGTCATCTGTAGTTGTCTCTGGCTTTGGTACACTCCAGTGGAAAGGCTACAGGTCCTTGGTTACATCTTGTACATTTCCCTATGGAAACATTAGAGGTTTTCTTTTATTATATACAAGACCCTGGGATTAATCTGTCTCCCTAATCATGCTGCCTGAAGTTTACTATGATTTAATTACCCTCTTAGAAATATCTTAGATATGACAAGTAAACTTAAAAATCAGTTATCATAAAATTGGTTCAGAAAATCTCTCCAGTCACCCCTCACTATGGTAAAATCCTAGGATGGGACACATGGCACCCAGACAACGACTTTTTCCTTCACTGTTGCACATACCAGGCCCCCAGTTGAAATAGTCAAGTACCACAATCATCCCTCTGACTTTCATGTTCTCAAATATATGTAAGTTTGCCTATTTGGTAGAAACTAATTTATATCCAGAAATGTAGCTGCAATAAAGTCTGGGAACGACAATTTTATTTTCTAGCTTATAAAATACAATAAAACAAACTAGGAGAATGGAATTACCTATTCATTTTAAGTCCAGTCGTATCACTTCCAGCCTTAGAACTTACATAGATTTATGCTTAACTAAGAGTCTGTTTACTCTGGGTTGTTTTCTGTGTATCTGAATAGGACCTTGTCTCTTATCACTGGAGTCTCATAAAGAAATTTGTACATTTGTAAGAATAAAGCTCAATGCTATATGTTATTACTTTCCTAGGATGGTGGGCCAAAATCTTGAGTTAATACTGGAATGAATAGTCCAGTCTCCCTCTAGTACTTTACCTATTTAGGAAATGGTGTGTCCTTTTATTTAAAGCTTAATAAGGAAGCCTGTGCTTGGGCTCTTGCACAGCGATGCCTAACGTGATGAAGCTCAAGAGAAATTTAACTGTTTGAATTTCCTAGAAGTTGAAAACCCTTCCATTTCCTGGGTGGAATAAGCCCCATGTTTTAAAAAACCTAACTCTAAACAGAAGGTTTATGATCTTTTTTTGCAAACAATCTCAACCTGCAAGCAGAGCGCACTTGAATTTTATGTCCATATGCAGGTTCTTGTGCAATGTTTTAATTTTATCATAAGACAATATATGGTACAGGTTAAGAGCCAGGCTTCCACATCAGATTTCCTGAATATGAATTGAATCCTGGCTGCCCGAAAGATTAGGTGTATAAATTGAGCTATTATCTAAACCTCTCTGCACTGGCTTTTCCTCTCTGTATAATGAAGTGAAGAATAGCATCTGCCATAAAATTTTTGAAAAAGTTGAATTGGTCAGTGTACATGAAGCCTGTAAAAGCCTGCATGAATCTGTATTGTTTAGTAAGCTAGGAAAATTCCTTTTACCATTTTCACTAATAGAACATCCTAAACTATCTCTTGGTATCCTAAACTTTGGGTACAAATTTAAAGATGCAAAAGCCAGCATGATGTAACCCCGATAGAGGAAATATCTTCACCTAGAGAAACACACACACATGCATGCACACACACACACACACACACACACACACACACACACATTCACACATTGCTGTTTGCTTCTTGCTAATTTTTCTCTCACATCTACATTTACTGAGCAAGTTGTATCAAGAATTGTGCTAAGAACTTCCCCATATCTTAACCCCTTTAACCTTCAGAATAGCTTCCTAAAATATTAATTTCCAGTTTACAGATGATACAACTGACACACAGAGAGACTGTTCACATTTTCCTGTGCACAAGATCTAATAAGGTAGCTGTATGGGATTCATACTTAAATTGAAGTCCATCTCAAATGTCATTTCCACGGCTATGCACAGTCCATACAAATCACCATAAATCTGTAGAACTATGCTCTACTTATAAAGCAATTACACATAAGTTATTTTACTTAGTTCTCACAACAACTCTGTGGTGCTGACTGCAAGTTAGACTTCTTCAGAGAGCACCGAGGGCAGTTGGACATTGAACAAGGGGTTGCTAACATGATCAAGAACTGGGCCTTTTGGGGTTTTCCTCACCCATTTGACGCATCCGACTTTCTGTTCCTTACCCCGTCATCTTGTTTTTGAAAACTGTTTCTCACAGCTCCAGGGAAAACTATACCAGAAGCAAGCAGTTGGGACAGGTGTCGGAAGGAAGTGAAGCAGAGAGAGCTTACATTTTTATCAAGGGGAAAAAAGTCTCTCCCTAAATCTTACCTTAGAGACACGTAAATCCTACCACACATCTAGCCAGGAAAAGGCCCTAGAAAAGTAAGGAGATGGCTGTTTATAGTTGCTGTTCTGGAAAGCAGGACAAAGACCAAGGAAGTTAGGAAAAGCACTTCAGGGGAGATGACCATCTCTCCCATTCCCATGTATTACCATTTCTCAGATATGCCAATAGATCCAGAGAGATCTAAGTTTCAGAGAATTTCATCAAAGTTTTTTCACCGTATCTACAAAATTTCTGTTATATCACTATGGTCAAATAAGTAGGCAATGTTTCTCAATTTTTCAGATGCACAATAATTCACTTTAGTAGATACTATTTATTTCACAAGTTACCTCATGATTTAAAAAAGCAAATAAAAAATAAGCTATAATAAAAAGTCTGTATGTACGAATGTGAAATAGAAATTAGAAATCTAAGAATGATGCAAAGGAGAAACAATAGACTGATCAAAGGGTTTATAGATTTATTTTTAAATTGCTTGTGTAGCTCAAGGAAATGAAAGTGGCAACACATAAGCTTATATTATTTCTCCTTTTGTTCTAGAGCTTAGCTAGGCACTTTGTAAATTAAGTGTGCATATTAATGAGATTCATTATGATACTCCATACATGAGTGCAGAGTGAATATATTGATTCACAGTAAATTTCAAAAATAATTTATTACTCATGAATGTGAAAAATACTTCAAAGAACATAATAAGTAGTAACTTCAATATTAACTTTTTCAAACTGAAAAATTATAAATGGAAAGGTGATGGTTAGAGTGGCTAAGCTAATAATTTTATGCTATCTTAAGTAGCATGTTCCTTACCCTGTCTTATAGAAGTATCAGTTCTCTCTGCCAGAATTCTTTTTGCATACATACTTTGACCTTATGCAGGTAATACATGCTCAGTAGGAATACACGCATGCACACACACATGAAAGCAGAACCAGAAGCAAAATAAACCACACATAATTCTGCCACTAATTGGTTACTGCTTACATATTTTCTATATATTTAGCCAATTTTTTCATTCATTAAGTGCATTTTTTTATTTTCAAAAATGCACTGAGAATGCATGCGCCATTTTGGTCTGATTTTTCACTTATTAAGTTATCAAGAACACTCCCTTTAATGAGAGGATGTGAGCATGTGACATGATTTTCAATTTTCGTCTCATATTTCACTGTAGGTATATATCTCAGAGAGCTGCAGCTGGTTTGCTAATTTAAAAATTAAGATATAAATTTTCAGTAAATTACGAATATAATATGTATATTAATGTATATGGTCTTTGTATCCATTTCTAATAAATTATTGGAAATATAATTGCTTTGTCAAAGTAGAGATTTCTTTTTTGTACCAGGAACTGAGCTCAGGACCTGTCATTTGCCAGGCAGACACTGTGCCACTGACCTATATCCTTTGACCAGTGGAGAATTTTTAAAATTTTGGTCACAAATTACCAAATTTATGTCCAGAAACTCCTTCTTTCATCATTTCTACTCATCTTGCCAGGACCTAAGTAGCACATGGCTTGCATTTTCTTCTCTGGTGAGTAGCACCATGAGCGTTCCATTCTCTGCCCCCAATGTGGTAGGTAATATGGAAAGCTTATCTGGTATTATTATATGGTATGCCCATTTAATTGATCATATTGATCACTGTGAGATCAAATGAGATAACTCATGTAAAAATTCTTTATAAAAGTCGGAGAACTCTGAAAATATACACATACATTAATTCAACAAGAGAGTTCTTACAGGGTCACCCAAGAATAAGGAGGCATTTATCTTGACCATGAATGAAAGAAGAAAGTCAGAAACTCCTGAGATTGCCCAAGGTCTAGGATTGTGCGACTTTTTGCTGCCATTTTAGGAAATACTTAAGGAAATGCTAGTCCATACTCAGCTGCATGGCATCATGTCAGTTGTGGGCTGCTAGTGAATGTCTCATAGAGCTCAGAGCAACTAGCAATTAAACACAATATAAACAGGGGAAGAGGGGCCCAGCAGGATGGCTCAGTGGTCTAAAGCGACTGCTTGGGGAAGCTTGGGCGGCTTCAGGGACCGAGGCTCGATCCCTGGCACCACATGCTGTGCCAGCCCTGCCCTCGGGGCGGGCTGAGCCGGCCATAAAAATGAATGAATAAACAAACAAAGGTTCTGAAACAAGAATTAAAAAAAAAAATAAACAGGGGAAGAAATAATGCTCTGTTTTTGTTTTGGGTAATGGGAAGAAATTGAACTTAATGTTCAAGATTCTTGACAATAGGAGGGCCGGCCAGATAGCTCAATGGATTAAAAGACCTGTGTAGGCAGACACAGGCACTTGGGTTTAATCCCTAGCGTGCTGTGAAGGCCACCCCCAGGGCATGCTGAGATGGTGATTGAGACTGGTCCCTGTGGCACCTGGGAGGCTGAAAACAGGAATATCACGAGGAGTCCAAGCTGTGCAGTGAGACC
Organism: Myocastor coypus; assembly: GCA_004027025.1. NCBI lineage: Eukaryota > Metazoa > Chordata > Mammalia > Rodentia > Myocastoridae > Myocastor > Myocastor coypus. Next base: position 59,776 of record PVJA010002330.1, read on the forward strand.
CTGTAGACCCTGGACTAAATAAAATAAATAAATAAGATTCTTGACAATAGATGCTATGCTTTGTATCACTTTAAAATTTGTTTATATGCAGACTGCATTTTTAAAATTCACCAAAATTATTCCATATATCTATTTAGACAATTATTATTTTACTATTTCTCCATTCATCTTTTTCAATGAAAACTCACTGGTGCTACCATTATATTCTCTGGAAGCTTAGCTTCCTTTTGCCTATGTATAATATCAAGCAAGATAGCATGTTAGAATCTTTTGTGAAATATAAATGATTGTGAATGACCAAAATAGCAAAAACTGACAAGGAAGTTTGCTGAACTTTAATGAGGAAGGCTCCTTGTGGACCATAATTCTACAAAGTCTCTTAAGAAGTTGGTCAGAGCATGAATATGACTTAATGTCATTTTTTGTGTGTACATCCATTTGGCAGAGAATGCCAAAGAATATTCAAATTCTGACAAAATTTGACTTTTGGCATCAAAGAATTAATAGCACTGAGTTCAGGGAAGGATCAATTTATGCACTGATGCTTTTCTGTGGAGTTTTCTCTTCCTGTAAAATCAGCTGTTCACAAAAATAAGAAAGTATTGCCTGCACTTGTCACATCATATGATTCTGTGCTCAGACAACCCCTGAAATTCACAGCATTTTTCCAGTGTCACATACTGCATGTCACGTCCATAACTTTTTTCCCCAATATTTCGATATTTTAATGGGCAAACTTGAGTAATATATTTCCCAATTTCAAACCCTTCAGCACTGACAGTCCAAAACTCCTGAGGATATGAACTAATGCAGAAGGTTCGGGCAGAGCTGCGTTTCTTTAGCTCTGGTCTCTCAGTGTCAAATCCTCACGCTCTTGAGAAATAATTTTACTTATTAAAACGCATTTTCCCTTAAAAATACTGTAGGAAAGGCAAAGCTCTCAGTGACCTTGCAAAAAATTGTTGAATTGTTGAGGTGAGAAGTCTACATAACTCCTCCATTTTAAAGGCTAGCGAAAGTATAATTAATGTACCAGAAAAAGAGCTCTTCTTTTTGTTCATAGATTAGAATTATTGAACTGAACCTGTACCTTGGGAATATGTTCTAAACACGTGGCTTCTCAGCATTTCTTTTCTCTCAAATATAGAGATAGACAATGCTAACAGGTTGAATTAAATAATGCTGCATACATTTGCAAGTTTTTAGTCAATGTCTCAGAATTCTTTCAAAGTCTCCTCCTTTGGGAATTCCGTGGATCTTAAATAGAAACTGATCCATCAGTGTAGTTGTATGGAACTCTTCAAATGCCGGAAAATCTACTGTGCACAGTGCATTTGATTTCAAAGAATGGGACAGGATTCTCACTCCAGTGAGGTTCCTCCTGAATTGATGTTAATGTAAAAGAAATAGTTACATTCAGATTCATTCCTTAGGGTTGTTTGTTGATTTTATATGATTTTTACAGAAATGTTGGACATCTTTATGACAATCCTTCGTGAAAATCATTACTGAAACAAAACCCCTCTTTAAAATATGGCATAGTACTTATTTCTGTGTTTTTCTATCACAATCACCCTTCACCCTTGATCTTAACAATGCTTTTGAAAACTTAGCCTGGTGCCAAATGGTGTATACTAAACAATACACATAACACATCAAGATAATTTCACCAATTAAAATAAAACAACCTCAGTTTTAAGAAAAGCTTCTAGATAAGAATACTAGTGAAGGTGGCAGCCTAACTTGGAAATTTGAGCAGTCATTTCTTTCTGAAAATATTGTCATTATTTGATGATGACAGCATCCAGCCATCAGGCGGCAATGACTCGGTGGGAGTGAATAGCTGAGTGTGTATGCAAAAATCAAAAGAGCACTAAAAAGAAATCACTGCATAGCACAGCAAGCAAACTGCAACCCTACACAAATCTATGAAGGATGAAGATTTCTTTGCTAATGATGTCAAAAAGATAGTTTATCACTGGCAGTCCACATGGTTTTTCAATAGCCTGAAACTTGTCAATCTTTACTGCTGCTAGTACCTCCCCACCTGGGGAAGGCATGAGCAAGGCACATTATTTAGTACTAATTATTTGAGAGAAATTATCACAAATATTCAGATTTAATTATAAGATATTTCAGTCTGGTATTATTTACAATAGCAAAAATTAGACAAAATTTAAGGTAGACCTTGTGGAGATGGAATGGGGTTTGAGAATGTGAGGATGTGGTAGCATCAAAGCAGGAAGCAAGAGTGATTAAAACTTAATCTGTACATGTGTCAAGAGGAATGTGTTTACTATGTATCATAAGCATATTCTGATAAAAAAAGAAAAAAGTTTGAATTTAAAATGTTATGTTCAAAATTGGAATACTATGACATGGCATGTTGTAGAATAATACTAAATGTCATTGAAATATAGCAAAAACACATGAAAAAACTTATGAGACTGTATACACAACCATATATGAAAGTTCTAGCCGGGCATGGTGGCTCACGCCTGTAATCCTAGCACTTGGGAGGCTGAGACAGGAGGATCAATGTGAGTTCGAGACCAGCCTGGGCTACCAAAGTGAGCTCAATGCCAGCCTGAACTATACATCAAGACCCTGTCTCAAAAATACAAAAAAAGAAAAAAAGAAAAAAAAGAAAGTTCTGCTTATATACTAGTATTTTCTAAGTGACCTAAATTGAATTTGTTTTACTCTGTATAAGAAATATAATTAATACAATCTTCTTATGGAATGAACACTAGCTAGTGAAAATGCCAGTCTTAAGAGTCAGTTGCTGTACTGTCTACATTACTTGCATTACTGTTATTTTGTCAAGCACTTTCTGAAAACACATTTGCTCAGAGTGGAGAAGCAAAATTCTAATAGAAAAATTCCTGACTTGGTGGCTATCACTTTATGAGTACTTTGGAAGGAGTTTTCAGAAATCTCTCCAAAGACCTTTTCCTATGCCTAGTCTCAGCATTCTGGTTTTGTCTCAGTTACTTTTCTCTTGCTGCTGGGACAGACACCCAACACCCAGAACCAAAGAAAGAAAGGCTTACTTAGCACACAGTTAGTGGAAGTTTCAGTCCATATTTACCTGGCTCCAAGGCAGGGTGGCTCATGGAAGAGAGCAGCTGTTCATGACATCAGCCATGAGCAAAGAGCAAAAGGGAAAGGTTGAATCACAGGCAGCTAGCCACCCTCTCTTTGATTCTCACTTTGTAATGCAGATTACCTTCCCCAGGTCAGGCACAACATCCACACCAAAAATAATCAATCCCAAACTGCAGAAGCTGCCCAAGGCTAGACACAACCATAACAGGTTAGATATAGTTTGCATCTCCAGAGTGCAAACTTCGTCTCCAGAGTGGTGGTGGTGGGGTTCTGAGTCCTTCAAGAGGTCAATAATATGGAAGGTCATGGGGCTCTGCCCTTATAGATAGATTAATGCTGATCTGACACAGCAGATTTGAGTCTTCCAGAGGTGAATGTTCTCTCACAAAGGCAGACTGCTGGAATGTAGAGCCAGCCTATGTGATCGATTGGTCTCTTCTGTCTATGGCCATTACTCTTTCTTGCTTCTCCATGTGCAATGTAGCCAGGAAGTTCCTTGCTAGGACAATAATGCCATGCTATCTGGACCTTGCAGCCACCAGAATTTGGAACCACGTCAATCTCTTTAATGAAAACCCAAAGCTTAGTATTTTACAACAGCAATATAGGTCCAAAAGAAATATTGAGTCACCCATGTTTAAACTGAATATTTAAACTTTATGAAGAAAGAAATTTGAAAGAAAAATTTAGAATGATAACAGGGACATGAGTTTCCAAGACAGGAACAGGTGGAACAGATGTAGGTTGTCTTCAGATAGGAAGTTTTGCAGTCACAAATTAAGAATTTGTTCTGTTACCGCAAAAGGTCACCCTTGATTTTTAGTAAGTATAGCACGTAATTTTTATCACTCTTCTATCCTTCAATTTATTATTTATGTAAAAATTATAGTAGAATAGAAAATAATATTATTCCACTAATCAGCTTTAGCTCTGTGCTTACATATGCCATGATTTAGGACATTATGCTAAGTCCCTGTGGAAAAAACCTTGGAAGAAAATAAAATCAGAGCTCTTGCTTTACCTTGGCCTAATCCACGCAGCAGAAAAGTTTAACCATGAGGCATAAAAAGTAAAGCCAGATTAGTGTGCTGAGCTGTAAAAGGTTCAAGTCAAAAGGTTCTAACATTGCCAGTCCTGCTGATAACCCACTACTATTATAGAATATTGGACTATAGATACAACTATTTTCTTTTAGTTCAGTGAGAAGAAATATTTGTACCAACAATGTTTAGAAAAGTTATAACTGCATCTTTTACTCTGAACAACTACTATGGAGACAACAACATGCATTGTATTGATTATTGTGGCTGTCCTACTGTCTCATTGCTATTACTTTCTTATCAAAATTAATAAAATAAAAATAATAAATAAACAAAAATACTAGAAAAAAATAAAATAAAGAAGGGAGTAGGGATTTGAGGCTAACTGATATCTCACATAACGAAGTAGTATTTGGCTTAGAATGAAATAATTCTCTATGATATGACAGTTATGTATCTAATTCAATCCAGCCATAAACCTGCCAGTCATAGAGTACAAAGTTTGTAAACCCTGTCCTCAAGCAGCATCCACACATCACATCCTATAATATAATTTGGAATAAGTTACTGGAAAGCATAAAATTTGGAATGATTTTCTTGTGAAAACTGAGAAAATTTAGTCTACAACTTGAAAATCCTTTCCATCTTTCTGGAATTTATTAACACATACACCTGTTTTCAGTTGTTGTTGCAGATTAACAAAGCATTGTGCCTGAACACAAAGCTATGTTTTTACCTAGCAGCATCATCAACTGGGGAAGTATGTATTGGGCGGCTGTCTCAGTTACTCTTCACTCATTGCTGGGACAAATACCCAACACACAAAATGAAGGAAAGAAGGTATTATGTTTCAGTCCATATTTTGTTGGCTCCAAAGCTGAGGGGTACATGGCAGAGAGTAGCAATTCATGGAAGCAGCACAGCAACAATGACAACTGAGAGAGTCAACAGAGGAAACAGAGAGAGAGAGAGAGAGAGAGAGAGAGTCTCTGTTTCTCTCTTATATTATATTCAGTCTCTCTGCATCAGGCTATCCACCTTAGGCCACACTAATAATCCCAGCAGTACTCAGACCCATAATCTCATCCTTGGATCTCCTATAATCCCAGTGGATCATGAGTCGATCTCAAACTCTGGAAGTCCAAGCCCCATGACTACAGGAGGCTTTGGGGGGACAACTAGATGCAAACTATAACCTTCCATGCCTGGATCCCTAAAGTCTCATGCACATCCCTTTGTGCAAAAGACATTTTAGTCCATCTCTAAGAGTTGTCAAAGTCCCAACAGTTTCAGCATTACTGAAAAGCCCTAGTCCCATGTCTTCTCAAAGATCTAAGGCAAACTCTTAGCTGTGAACCCCTGTTCAAGAGAGAAGTTAAGCACATCTAACATTCAAAGGTACAAGATAAACATTGCCATTCCAAAAGTTGCAAACAACAAGAGAATACAAAACACTGGTACCAACACAAGTCCAAAATCCAACAGGGAAGAAATTAAATCCCATAGTTCCAACTGAAATATCCAAAGCAATCTGTGCTGAGTTGTGAGTTCCAAGGCCTTTCATGGCTCCACCCCAAAGTACTCTTGGTAGCAGCTCCCATGGCTTCTCTCTTAAGCCAGTTTTCCTCCCTCTTTGCAGTTTCCCTTAGATGATCCACGTTTCTGGCTTTTCCACAGAATTGGCTTCTCACTCTCTGCTTCACACACTGTCCTTTCCAGGGCACACTTCCTAGCCTCCCAGATCTTCTTTTGAAATTGAGGTGGAAGCCTTCTTAACCTCATAACTCCTACATGCTGAATGCACCTAAAACTAATATCACATGGATGATGCCAAGGTCTGCTGCCAACTGGAGCAGTAGCCAGGCTTCCTTCTCTCTTGGTTGTTGGGGTTAAGTGTCTGGACTGATGAACACTCTGGCCTTGATTGCAAAGAACAAATTCTCCATTCCAGCACCATTTTGGAATATGGTATGGCCACTGCTGCCATTCTAGAACTTGGGGATCTTTTCTTATCAAGGCAAAGTCTCTCTCTTACAATTCTGAGGCTGCAAAGAGTGGAGAGCTGTCCCCTTCTGTGATACCTTCAGGCTATCTTTTTGATTTTCTGGTTCTTTTCCAGTAATGGAGATCCTTTCAGCTCTATTTTTTCAGTCCACAGGGTGAACCTCACAGTATTTTAAATCATCCTGCTTAGCTCTTTGCTCTTAATTTTCAATGTGAATCTAGCTAAAATCCCCCAATAACAATCATGCCACCACCCCAATAATTCATTGCTTTGAAATATCTTTTGAAGGATTAATCAGTCCACCATGCTTAGTCTAAGTCTTAGGCAGTTTATGAGCATGAGCAAAATTCAGACAGACTTTCAGCCAAGCCACAGCACAAGTCATCTGGAGTCCAAGAACCAGTGCAGTCCTTCTTCCCAGCAGAAACCTCGCCAACCTGGTCTATACAGGCAAGCCTTCTGTCATTCTGCTCATCTGAACTCTTACCAGAATCTGTCTTACAGAACAACTGAAGCTTTTCCAGCTCTTTGCTAGTAGACGACCCCTCTAACCTTTCCTATCTCTGCCCATAAACCATTCTTTATATGCAAGCTTCCAGACAGTCTTCTGTCCTGAGCTCTGACCAGAATCTCCCCTACTGAACAGCCAAAGTTTATCCAGTGCTTTGCAAGTAGGCAACCTCTCTTAACCTTTCCTATCTCTTCCCATAAGCCATGCCCCAAAACTTGTAATACACATGGTCAGGCTAGTTACAGCAATGACCCCACTCCTGTATTACCAAATTCTGTCTCAGTCACTCTTCTCTCATTGCTGGGACAAATACCTGACACACAAAATGAAGGAAGGAAAAGTTTCTTCAGCTCACAGTTACTGTAGGTTTCAGTTCATATTCAGTTCACTGCAAGACTGAGGGGCACATGGCAGAGAGCAGCAGTTCATGGCAGCAATGACAGCTGAGAGAGTCAACAGAGGCAACAGAGAGAGAGAGAGAGAGAGTCTGTTTTTCTGTCTCTCTCTTATGTTATATTCAGGCTCTGTGCATCAGGCTATCCACCTCAGTCCACACTCATAATCCCAGCAGCATTCAGATCCATAACCTCATCCTTCAATCTCCCATAATCCCAGTGGATCATGAGTTAATCTCAAACTCTAGAAGTCCGAACCCCATGACTACATGGAAGCCTTGGAGGTACAACTAGACACAAACTAGCAACAGCTTTGCCATTGCTGGTACAAATATACCCAACACCCACAATTTCAACTACCAGAGGTTTAATTTTGGATCACCGTTTGAGAGGGTTTAGGCCATGACCCACCAGTGCGCTTCCAGACAGGAATATCATGATGGAAGCTCACCGCTGAGCAAAGCTGTTCTCTTCAGCCAAGAATCAGAACAGCCTGGAAAATGTGCCAGAGTAGGAAGAGTGAGAAACAAGACACAGTCTCCAACTCACACGCATCCAGATTTGTGCTTACTAACTCACTAGATATCTCTTAATCTAGCCAAGTTAATAATTAGAATTAAAGGTGACAAATGGGAAGGACTTTTCCATGTAGAAGCTATCACCCCAAATTGAACAAGTTATCTCTGAACCTCTATATTTCATCATATTAAGGCTATATCACATAATTTTTCAGCATTTATTTTCCCAGATTCTTGTCATATTTATGTCTTACATGTACTATATTCAGTCTTCTCACATAAATCCATTTAAATTGAATCTTTTATTTTTTTGGTACTGGCGATTGAATCTAGGGCCTATTTATGCTAAACACATTCTCTACCAATGAGCTAAATCTTGTACCCAAATCACTTTTTTATCTTCACTGTATCCAGAGAAATATCTATGAAATCATGGTTTAAATGTACAAATTGAATTTTCAAATAAAATTAAAGTAAACATAAGCATGAATATCTTAAAAATGCTCATCACCCAGTATGTCATTAGAAAAGCTGTATCTCATCCTAGGTGTAGCAATACAACTTAGAGATGAGGACAGAAGGTCTTGGAAACATAATGCTTGGATTCAAATTCTAATTCCATGACTTTTGACCAATTCTTTGTTCCTCAGTTTCCCTGTTTCCGTTTACTTTCTGGATGTGTTCTCATAAATAAATAGTTCCATATAAGAAATGATTTAGGATGAAGCAAGGTTTTTCTAACTCTTCTCTGGTCATAGGAATCATTATATCAACATTTGAGAATAATGTAGCTGCTGGCAGCAACCAATACTCTCCTTTCAAGATATTATCTATTTACAACCAAGAAGACAGTGTTCACACAGATGCTGAGTCTTCTGACATATTCCCAAAATGTGTTTGGAGCTTGTCATCTGAAAGACTCCAACCCAGCAGGCACACATAGCCCTCCAGGAGGCCAGCAGCAAGGTCAACAAGACTTAACATACCTTCATCCAGTTGCAAACAAATGAGACGCTTCAAATGTTTGGAGTCCGCAAGAGTTCACCAAATAAAAGACACCTCTCTTGCTGATTTAAAATGGACAAAACACAGAGTTTCCAGCTTTAAAACATAACTTAGGCAAACTCATAAGCTCAGTAAAACTAGAACTACAATGCTTTTGTTTATATTGCCTTCTTTGTTTAGTTCTCCGTTCACAGTTGCAGCTGATGGTATAAATGTAGCACATTCCTGCCTAAGGCCAAACTCCTAATGTACTGGTGTTTGTAAACATCATTGACTCACTGAGTTACTTGGCTCTAAAGTATAATTTTCTGAGCTTGAATATCAGGGTCTAGACACAACAAAATGTAATCTTAAATCTCATTTGTATTTGAAAGCGAAATTGTATAGACTGTAAATGTGACTCTGCGCATGTTCAAGCTTTCTGAACAAAGGCTAACTAGTTAAGTGAAGCCTTAGGTAGCAATTCTACTTCCAGTATGCCATTACTGTTTGCAAACAGCATTCCTAAATTTGATTAATCATAGGACAGAAAAGCATACACGAAAACACACTAAACCATAGTTTGTGAGAAACTTGACAAAGGATGGGGAACAGCCAGCCTCTCATTATGTAGCTGGTTCCCGACAGGCTCTTCGGGCACACGAAGGGTCTTACTCAATTGGAATGTGCTGTGCACTGTGTTTTTCTTTGCACTAAGTCATTCTGCCAGTTCTGTACCCTCCAGTAGTGAATTGCTTCTAGAACACATTTTCAAATAGCTGATTTAAGAGGTATATCTCTTGGCTATTTGAGGGTACAAAAACACTTATTGGAAGCATGCAAAATTCAGACACTGCATTAACCCTGAATCTGTAAACAATAGAAATGCAGTCTTCACTTTCATGAAATGCAAAAATCCAAGGGGAAGTCTATGCAATAGAATATTGCATAAATTCATATAATTATGAAAACTGAGTTGAAAGCACACAACAGAACACTATGACATAGAAAATATAGATCTAATTTAGATGATCATGGGTTGGGTGGAAGAGGTGGTTAAGGAATGTCTCAAAAAAAAAAGGCAGTTAAACTAGATAAACAATAGTGAGGATAACTTCTCAGGTACAGGAAATATCGCTCCCACATTTTATGCTTTGTAGCTTTCTGTTCTCCTCTGTAACACTGATCGCAGTGGTGATTGAATAATTATTTGTAAGATACTTGTCTGGCTCACTGCACTGTAACTTTTGAGAGATCAGCAATGGTCCCTGTCTTCTTTACTGCTCTTTCTCAAACACTGAGCACTAGTGACAGCCTGACCCATGGCACACACTGACCAAGGTGAGCAGACAGTATGGGTTGGGGGCAGTCAGCATGGAAGGCTCAGCCTTGTCACTTTTAATCAGACCTGAATCTCTGCTTTGAAGTGTGCAATGAAATCGCTCCACTTTGACCATTTAAAAACTTGAACTTATGCACATCCTCTGAGGAAGTTTTCCAATATTAAACTGAAGAGAAAAGATTAGAAACTTCGTATCCAGTCATTCTAAATTGTGTATTAGGCCAGTGAGATAGCTCAGCAGACTAAGTGCCTGCCTTGGCAAGCACAGGGACTAGGGCTTGTTTCCTGGCTCCACAGACCACACCGCCCCACCCCTGGGGCATGCTGAGCTGGCTCCAGAATCTGGACTTGATGGCGCACATCTGTAATCCCAGCATTGGGGAGGCCAAAAACCAAAAGATCACTGCAAGTCCCAGCTGAGTAGTAAAACCCTGTACCAAATACATAAAATAAGATAAATAAATAAATTTGTGTATTACTTTTCTGCTGTTGTCAACATGTAGCACAGTATCTGGCACATAGTAAGCACTCAAAAATCTTTGCAATGAATGGTAGCTAATTAATGTAAAATTATTACAATTATTAATGTAATTCATTACACCTATGTAAATTAATTAACATGAAATCATTATGCCTATGTTTTGCTACATCCATTTCTTTACTCAATAATATTTATTGATGGCATACTCTGTACCCATGGTTTTGCTGGCTGCTGAAAATGCATAATCAGTCTCAAAGAGCTCCTCTACTCAAAAGAGAAAAAAGAATAATGGCTCACAGGTGCAGTAAGGTGAGTGCTAAAAAAGGCGTAGCCATAACTTACTAAATAAGTGAGAGGTGTAGAGAGAAGCATGCAGGACAGTTAGCAGAGCTCGGAGGAGGGGGGGAGAGACCAGCCTTTCCAGAAGCACTGATAGTTGCTGTGCTGCTTAAACAAATCAGACTTTGCCCAGATATGCGCAGCAAGAGAAGGGCACTCATCACAGCTATTTAAAATTTCACCCGCTGGTTGAGAGGACAAAAACCCTTGGCTGATCACACTTCTCAGCCACATGGGAATTGTCTCCCCAGCATGATAGGTGCTCTTTAAATTTTCAGGCAAAGCTATGTTACACTTCATAGATTGCTGAATTTGCGGTAAACTGAACACGGGAGGTCTAGTTGCCTTTATACATAATTAAAAGATGAGAATTGAAGATATATACATATTCCTTAAAATAAAGCAATTGCTTGTCTTTTTTTTTTTTAACCTCCTCAATGATCTCTCCTTTCTTTTAGACTTCAGTGTGTTTAGGAAGTCTTGGTCACAAAGGATAATTTTTAGAACAACAAGAGTAACTTAAGATTTACTGATGATCTTGAAACGTGGCCCACGTGGCAGGAGTGAGTCCACATGACTCAGGCCTACTTGTGGTGGGTTCCTAATTAGTAGCATTATTAACATTCTGAGAATTACACAACAAGGAATTTTCACCCTGACTGCTTATCAGTCACATGAAAGTACTAAATTAAAATAACACAGCCTCAGAATAAACAGCAGAACATTTTATAAAATTTCTCAGGAACAATCTATTATAGAAAGACAGAAACCATTTAGCAATGTAGATTATCATCTTATTCCTTTTCTATAAAGTGCTTTTCAGAAATGTCAGAGGAAGTACTTTGTAAAGAGGAAGATCTACAAACACCTATATCTAATTCTTTCCAGAACACAGTGCCAGAATGTATCTTCAATATGTGGCCTTTCTCCTTGGTTCCAGAAAACCTTTACTTGCTTCTCCTTTATTACTCACACAAAAGCTGAGAACTGTATTACAAAGAAATCAATATATTCTAAGATGAAGAAAGTTCATGGAAATATCTAGGCATGCTGGAGATTATAAGAATTTTTACTTATGCACATTTGAAAAAAAAAAGAGAAAAAAGGAAAACCACATTTATACCAAAAATCCTCTGACAAATGCTTAGAAATTGCATTCTGAGATTTCATTCAAAATTACTACCTAAAATTAATATTTATCCCGGAGGCAGGAGTTGAATCAAACACAGAAAGGAAGACTGCTTTGGAGAATTTTTAATTTTAATAAAAAGTACAGTCAAAATTGTACTCTGTCAAAACTGAGAAAGAAGTAGCAAGGAAACAGTTTCACAACAGGCTAGTGGGACAGTTACAATAACTAATACATTACATATTATTGTCTTAGTAGTAGTTGTTCAGAGTACAAGATGCAGACATGATAACTTGTCTAAACACTGTTAGTACAAACCATTCTTCTTATTGAAGTATGAAAAAGTAGCTATACATATATAGTCCAATAGTCCATAAGAGTAATAGGTTATCAGCAGAACTGGCAATGTCAGAAGTTGTTGACTTGAGCCTTTTACAGCTCATCATATTTTGTTGAAACCCCTTTTGAACTAAATCCAACCAAAGAATTACTAGGGTTTAAAAAAACAATGCTTAATGAGGCTGACACCCTTCAAATCTTATCTGTGTCCCATGAAAATGAAGGTGCAATTTCTCAAACTTGTAGCTGTTCCTTCACAAAATAAAGTGAGCCACATCAAAACTATCTGGCATGGCTCCTTAAAAGTCTTTTACTTCATATATACATATATTTTGAATTGTAATATCTAAGTCTTCATACAGGGCTGATTTGTAAGGTTCCTTCCTCTGGAACAAAAGAGAAAAAGGTAAAAGCAAAGAAATTGTTAATTTCTGGGTGCCAGAAAGTGTCCAAAAGAGAGGACAGAGACCCTGGAAACTAAGATTAAGTGTACAGGTTGGAGCTTCATTGGACTGAGCTAGGGGCGGAGTTTACATGGGCTGCCCAGTGAGGACAAAACAGGTGCTGAATGGGTAAAGGCTGGCATGGGAAAATCAAAAGTGGAAGGGGAATGTGGACTAACTGCAGCCACACCAGTGAAGCTTAATGTCAGCTGCACACTGAGCAGAACATGGAGAGTGGTGAGAGCCAGCAGCCCAGCTGCTCTAGGACAAAACCATAGCTTGAAAAGAATCAAAGTGAACAGAGATGACCTGGGAGCTAGGAGGAAACTGACGAAGTTGAATAAAACAGGATTAAGCAATACAGAAGAAATCAGTCACGTGGAAGAGGAGGGGGGCAAACCCTTCCAGCTGGGAGGCAAAGCGAAACAAGTTTTGCCCCTGGAAAGTTGGAGAACTGCATCAGGACCGAATGGGTCATGAGCAGTTGGAACCAGCAAGGGAGGCGTGAGACACTATTTCCAGAATGGCCCTCTGTGGTCAAGAGTTGGTGAGCAGCCTCCATACAGTGACCACAGTTACAATCCCAGAGCAGGACCTGGCAGGGATTCCACTGTAGGAAGGGGCTGAGTGTTGGAACCTGTACCCCAGAGCATCCTCTTGGCATCTAGTTAGGCTTCACATTGTTAGCTTCCTAGAGTCTATGAAGGAAAGATGACCAGGAGTGACAGCCAGAGGTTGGAGAGTAGAACGAGGGGACACCCATCAAGGAGCTGGAGCTTGTGAGCAAGGACCTGGCTGCTCTGGTCAGAGGTCAGGTCCAACCTGAGCTGCACAGGACTGGATGCTCACACTGGTGCTGAGTCCTCAGAGAGCAGCTCTCACACCCAGCTGTGATGAGGCGGCCGACTGCCGCCTTAGACTTCCAGTGTGAGCAGAGGCGCATCCTACCTTGAGCTCTGTTCCTTGACCCTAGGATGAGGAAAGAACCGCATGCCCACACATCCTCCCGCTTTCTTTCATTACTCTTTGTTTGATTGCACAGAGGTACCAAGTTCACAAACTTAATTTGTTTTATAATTTTGGGGAAGATTTTTGTATCAGTGTTTGTGTGGGGAAGATGGGTGAGGTCATTTTTGTTACCTGATGCATAATTTGTGAATGAAAGCAAAATCTGACCAGCTGCTTTTGTTTGCAACCCCAATTGTTTGTGAACAGTATTCATGAGCTGAGTTATTATTGTATTGTTTTCTTTTTATTTTTTATTTTTTATTTTAAGTATTTTTATTCCTTTTTTCTTTTCAACTTTCTGTACATTTCCCCCACATTTTTATTTCAATATGTTAGCCTTTCATAAACATGTCTCCAATATAGATTATAGAAGCTATAGGAATTCTCCTTTGTCTCTTTATATCCCTGCTACTTTCATCCATATCTTTCCACTGACTTTCTTTCTTTAAATATTTTTCTTTTTTTGATGCATTTAGTACAGGGTCTCACCAAATAGATGGAACTCATAGTGATTCTCCTGTTTTCAGCCTTCCAAGAGCTGGCGATTATAGGTGCGTGCTGCCATGCCCAGTCTCAATTGCTGTCTCAACACGTCCCGGAGGCCAGGTGGCATGGCACACCAGGGATCAAACCCCGGTCCCTGCCTCTGTCGAAGCGGGCACTTAATCTGCTGAGCCATCTGGCTTGCCTCCACTGACCTCTTTATCATCTCTTAATCTTTCTCAGTTTTCCTTTTCTTCTCTCTCCCACTTTTCATTTGTCTCCCTTCGACTTTTTCACAAATATTTATGTCAGTCATGGAATCTCTCCCAGCCTGAGTTAGCTGCAGGATGGCACTGGAAGGGTCAGAGGCATCACTCGAGGGTGCGTGCTCAGCATTTCGTTAAGAAGCCCCTTGGGAATCACGCGTACAACGACACGTTGGAATATCTCATGAATGTTCCCATAGCTTTAAGCTTTTTGCGTGTTTTTTAATTTACTTAGTGATGTGGGGTTATATCATGCTCTGTGCTGGTTTCCTATGCTCGTTAATACTTTTGTGTATTCATTCCTTCATCTGCTCTGATTTAGTAGAGTCTAGGTTATCACCATTGGCTCAGCTTCCTATCAAGATTCTTCACCTCAAATCCTTAAGATAATATTACATTTTCCTATAGCAACTTTCCAAAACATAAAATCCTGTTTTTTAATTCCCCACATTTGGCTCCTTCACAGTCACTTGTAGTGTCTGTAGTATTAATTCCCCATCTGTCCAATCTTTTTTTTTTTTTTTTTTTGTCTTTTTGAGACAGGGTCTCGCTATGCAGTTGAGGCTGGTCCTGAGCTCACTTTTGTAGCCCAGGTTGGTCTCGAACTCGCACCAATCCTCCTGCCTCAGCCTCCCGAGTGCTAGGATTACAGGCGTGCGCCACCACGCCCGGCATATCTGTCCAATCTTAATTCTTTGCCTTCCACATCTTACCTCCCTATCAGCAAGTTTTGACAAACACGTAGGTGTCCTCTGTCACATATCATTGCATATATGATCCTTGTTTCCATATCTTATCCTTGTTTTCACAGACTACCTCATAAAACTCACAGACCTGATACTTCAACTCGAAATGCTCTAGTAAGTTCAGAATGTACATCTCTCTCTTTCCTTTTCATCTACCTTATAATTCCCTGCAAACCTCCTTCTTAGTGTCTTATCTTATACTCTCCATCTGAAACTACCCATTCTCCTTATGCTATGTCGCCCAACTCACAGCAGAACAACCACAAATAAACTATCAAGAGTTTGCGTAGAAGAGAGTTCACCAGACTAAAGCACCTGCTTAGACAGAGCACAGAGTGGCCAGGGTTCAATCCCCGGCCTGCCATACCAGCTCCACCCCCAGGGCATGCTGAGATGGCGATTGAGCATGGTGACATGTGCCTGTAATCCCAGCATTTGAGAGTCTTATCCACATAGTAAGACCCTATAGATTCTGTACTAAATACAAAAAAAAAAAAATTGTGTATGTTTAGAGAATAGACCAAGGAGAGGAATGTTACTGCAAGGATTACCATGTAGAAATGTTATAAGACTTAATCTGTGAATGATGCTATAACTAGAAGCATTTCTCTTGACCAAGCATGGGGGCAGAGTCAAGCTCACTTAGAGTAAAACCAGTAGGAAATATACTAGCATTGTATATCCAAAGTTAAAAATTATGTGAGGGGAGACACATTCTACAAAAAAACTCCCTGTAAGCCATAAACTCCCCCTCACATCTCCAGTACCCAACCTGTAGTGACACTCCAAAAGCTCTCCACCAGCCAACCCTCCCACAGCAGATCAAGAAGTCACAAAGCGTGAAGAAAACAAATACCTGGCAGCAGAAATCTATGGAAAGTACGTAAAAGGGATGAAGAAAATAAATGGTTACACACGGGAAAGAAGTTTGGGCAGCAAGTTTGGGCAGCAAGAGCAAAGTCGGAGGCATATCAATACCTGACTTCTAGGGAGCTGGGGAGATGGCTCCGAGGCACAAGTGCCTGCTTGGCAAGTGCAAGGTCGTGAGTTTGAACCCCAGTCCCACAAAAAAAAAAAAAAAAAAAAAAAAAAAAAAAAAAAAAAAAAAAAAAAAAAAAAACAAAAAAAAAAAAACCTGACTTCAAGGTATATTACAAAGCAGTAGAGATACAAATGGCATGGTACTGGAATAAAACAGCTACATGGGTCAGTAGAGCTGAATTTAGGACACAGAAACTTCCCCAGACATGGCCAGCTATATGATCTTTGACAAAAGGACCAAAAGCATACATAGGAGAAAAGATATATCATTAAACAAATAGTGACAGGAAAACTGCTTATGTGCTATACAGAACTGAAATTGGATCCTATCTGTCACCATATGTCAAATTAAAATAAAAATGAATCCAAATCTAAACAATAAATCATAAACATTAAACCCAATGAAGACACAAATTTATTTTTTTTCTTGTTTCAGAACATTTGTTTGTTTGTTTATTTATCTATTTTTATGGCCGGCTCAGCCTGCCCTGAGTGCAGGGCTGGCACAGCCTGTGGTGCTGGGATGGAACCGTGGTCCCTGCAGCTGCCTAAGCTTTCCTAAGCAGGTGCTTTAGACCACTGAGCCATCCTGCTGGGCCCATGAAGACACAAATTTAGCAAATGATTTTTGAAACAGAACCTCAGGTGCGTAGGAAACAGCAGCAAGAATCAACACATGAAGGGCCGGTCAGATAGCTCAGCAGACTAAAGCGCTTGCTTAGGCAGAGGTAGGGTCTGGGTTTGATCACCGGCATGCCATGCCAGAACTACCCCCAGGACACACCTGTAATTCCAGCGATTGGAAGGCTGAAAACAGGAAAGTCAGTATGAGTCTGATCTGTGTAGTGAGACCCTGTAATCTCTGTACCAAGTACCTTTAAAAAAAATAATCAACACATGGGATTATATCATACTAAAAAAACCTGTAGACAACAAAAGACTCAATCAGTACAGTGAAAAGCTAACATACACAATGGGAAAAACATTTGCCACCTATTGTTCAAAGAACTAGTATCTAAAATATAAAAAGAACACAAAAATTAGATCAACTAAAAGTAAAGATTCCATCAAAAATGGAAACTGAGGGCCCAGCGGGATGGCTCAGTGGTCTAAAGCGCCTGCTTGGGAAAGCTTGGGCAGCTTCAGGGACCGCGGTTCGATCCCCGGCACCACATGCTGCGCCAGCCCTGCCGTCGGGGCAGGCTGAGCCAGCCATAAAAATGAGTGAATAAACAAACAAAGGTTCTGCAAAAAGAAAAAAAATAAATAAATAAAATTTAAAAAAATATTTAAAAAAATGGAAACTGAAGGACACTGAAACGTCAGAGGGAGAAATACAAACACAGAATAGATATATGAAAAAATATTCTACACCACAGCCATTAGAAAGATGCAAATTAAAACAATGCTAAGAGTTCGCCTTACTCCAGAAAGGATGGCACTCATTAAGAAATTAAACAATAACACATGATGACAGAGCCATGGGAAAAAAGGAACCCTTCTGCGTTGGTCGTGGGAATCCAAAGGAGTACAACATTATGGAAATCAGGGTGGAGAAGAACTCTCAAAGAACTCAATTTAGATTTTAATAACCCTTGCTGGACATCTTCCCCAAAATGCTTAAGACATCATACTACAGCGATGCCTGAATACCAATATTTACAACAGCACAATATGCTATAGCTAAATCCTGGGAACCATACACAAATCAACAGCAGAGTGGATAAAGAAAATGTGGTATTTGTATATAATAGACTACTAGTCCACTACAGCAAATAAAAGATCTGACACATCCGTAGGAAAATGGATCCACCTGGAAAACAGTGTTGAGTGAAATAAGCCAGACATACAGTGACCATATGATACCTCTCATTTGTGTGAGCAAAGTGCAAACAGAGAGAATAATACAATATAGACAGGAGGGACAAAGAGACGAATCTCTCACAATAGTGAAGTAGTTCAAAGGAAGAAGCACAAGGGGTGTGGAGGAGAAGGGGAGATAAGTGAGAGAAAGCAGTGTCATGTGTAGGAACTTAATGATCTCAATCATTATAAGCATTATATTTTATAACATGAGCTAAGATGAGTAAAACAAACAAGAATGTAAAATGGGGTGCAGAATTAGAGGAGGGAGGATGAGTGAGATAAAGAGAAGAAAATTTTAAAACAAAAAAACCCCAACTCAGATAGTACACATAAGCCACTCCAAGATAACTGCAAACTACATGAAGTACATGTGCATACTAACAACATTTTTTAAATTTAAATTTGATACAGCACTGTTTCCTTTATTGATGTTTTCTCACTGAGTAGCTCCCCTATATCCCACACTTTATTTAATATTTTAAAAAGCAAAAAATGAAATAGAATGACACGTCTTCAAAGCTTTTATTCTAGGAAAATCTTAGCACTATTTTTTATAATAATAAAATTATTGAAAGATGTAATTTGTATGGAAAAAACAATACAGACTCACACTGTGAGATGTCTGCATATGCTTTTCTATTCCTGAGTTCCACAATACAGATTAACACAAGGACATAGATTCCGTTCAGAACATAATTAGAATCCGAGGATAGAACATCTGTCAGTCACAAAGAATCCAGAAATAATTGATTGATTGATTAAATAAGTATTATTAATAATATTATAGCATAAATAAATAACCATCAGAGAAACATCTGAGAAAAGTGGAAAGATTTTAGGTGGAGACCTGAAAAGAAATCTAGTTCAACAGTTCCTTTATTGAGTTTGAGTATAACTATTTTGTAATGCAGGATGAGACATTGATAGTATTTAAATTTAATTTTAAATTTTCGTCAAAGATTGTAGTTTTCAGTGTGTTGTGGGTTCATTCATTCTCAACTAAATGCCTCTACTCTTTGTGTATGCCAAATTAAATAACTGCTTTGGATACTATTACAAACAAATGCTTACCTGCCTATCAATCAATGTAGTCAACTTTCCTGTGCTCAAAATAACCCCTTTTAAATATCTAATGCACTAGGGTTAATTTTGTATGATTGTATTACATAAATTATATCTACATATTTGACTTACAAGTATGATATTATTTATCATCTTAACTAATGTAGCTCATAGATTGCCTTGAAAGATGATTGCTCTGGTCAATACAATAGCACCTAATTTACCCAGGTTCTAAACACACCCAAAACAAGACAGGTAAGCTATGAGCACTGCCCCCGGGTCACAGCAGTGTAGTCCAGGTTTTTTTTTAATACTTTCCTACTCCAATAGTATACTGTCACAATTTAGTTCTATTTTATTAATTTCACTGGCTTTCAAACTCTTCAAAGAAGACAAAGGATAAAATGAAGACATTTGCTGAAGAAGTGTAAGGTAGGAAAGATCTTCCCTTCTCAAATATCAAAGCCATGCCAATGCAGTGATTATGATCTAACATTAATGGCTGAGTAACAGAAAACTTCAGTACCTGATACCAGGTATAGATTCCAGAAACAAACTCAAAAATAGAAGTGAAATTCATATGTGAAAGCTTACTGCACATGATAAGGGAAATGAGGGCACCTGAACAAATGATAGATTACTCATGAGAAAACAATTAATTTTGTGCCTCCATAGGTTGCATAAAAATAAATTTATAATGACATTAAATATAAAGGACAAAAATTTTAAATTGGAGAAGAAAATATGATATAATGCTTTCTATTCATTGGGATAGGAAAGTTTCTCTTAAACAAGGTGTAAGAAGTGTTAAACCCAGGAAGATACTAAATGAATCAAAATTCAACTTGCTAAGTAAAGGCCCTATAAAGAAAAAATGGGTAGTAAATGGAATTTATCTCACAAAGTTCAACATTCATGAAACCTCAAAACCTACCAATTCTATCCTAAGAACCATTGTATATTACACTTAGGTATACATACAAAAATGTTAATATTAGCAAATCTGAGAATACAGTAAATGCTCACACAGAGAAGTAAAATTTAAGAGATGTGCTATATTAGAATATTATGCACTCAGAAGTTATGCATTATACACATCGTGATCAAAAAGTAAGGAGAGTGCTTAGATTAAGTACAAACTACACTAAGAGAAATGTGTCCATTAATTCATTTTTTTTTGTCTTTTTGAGACAGGGTCTTGCTGTGCAGTTGAGGCTGGCCTTGAGCTCACTTTTGTAGCCCAGGCTGGTCTCGAACTCACACTGATTCTCCTGCCTCAGCCTCCCAAGCTGGGATTACAGGCGTGCGCCACCACACCCGGATCCATCATTCTTAATACTTCCTTAATCCTATATCACTTCCTTGATGACCTACACTGATTCAAAATATTTGTCTCTCATTTTGATGCTAGGGATGACTCAGAAGTCACAATGCACCAAGGCCACTGAAGAAGCTGCACAAGGATGGACCACAATAGCCGATGAACCTGATTTCCTTTGGAGGTTGCCAGGCACCAGCATTCAGTATAGTTCTGGTCACCCCTCCGAAAGACAATTTTGAAAATTGCTTCAGAAGATGACAAAACTATATGATAGGCTCAAAGCTAGGCAAACTATTTTAAATAAGGCTAATGATAATATCTTTACTTAATACGTTTTAAAACTTTAAATATTCACCATGTATTTTGACAAGTTGTGAATACATAAGTCATTATGAATAAAATGAAAACAACTTTCAAGGACTTTTTTATAAAGCAAAATTTTAGCTTATACATATTTATCTCTCTCTCTCTCTCTCTCTCTGTCTATATATATATATATATATATATATATATATATATATGTATGTATATATATTTCCCCCTTCTTTTTTTTATCTCCATTCCCTCATCCCAGTTGCTCTTTCCTTTTGAGCAGTTTCTTTCCCTTTCACGATATCTATTGTACCTTTTGGATTTTACTTACTCTTTCAGGGAGCAACAATATGATGTTTACATATGTGGGTATGATTTATTTCACTTAGAAGTACAGTCTCCAGTTGAATCTTTACCTATAAAAGACTCAAGTTTATCTTTCTTTATGGCTGAATAATACTCCATTGTGTAAAAACACATCGTTTTTTATCCATCCCTCAGTTTATGGACATTGGAGTTGTTTCCAAGATTTAGTTAACATAAATTGTGTTCCTATAAACATGTATGTACACATGTTGTTGTGGTGTGTTTTCAGCTCTGGAAATATATCTAGTAGGTGAATATCTGGGTTGAATGAGCCCTCTAATCCTAGTTTTGTTTTGTTTTTTTCTTATGGAATCTCCACACTAATTTCCACTGTGGTTGTACACTCTACTGATTTCTATTGGTTTATTAAGGGACAGTAAAGCCTTAATTTTTTGACCAATTTTGCATCCCTACACCTAGTAATCTGAATAACTGCTCTGCACACAATATGCCATAAAATTACAATTGTTGAATTTCTATCACCTTGTTTTTTTTTTTAAATTCTGTATTGCCTCTAATGTTTTTATTCTTTTTAAAATAAAAAATAACAATTAGGATAGAACAAGCTCAAGATTACATGTGATATGTTATTTTACAAAACTCAAAAGCAAGAAAAAAAATTGAACTTTCATTTTTCATGAGGTCAGAAACAACCTAAGTACATGATTGTGAATGGTAGGTAGAGGACAGTAATCAGCTATTGACAGTTTTTCAGTTTTCATTTTTGTGAATTTTTAATATTCTTGAGGGGATAGACAGCATTCACGAAAGTCAAAGTTTCAGGGAGCAAGTTTAAGTACTTCAACTTTATTACAATTATAAATAAAAATTTATTACCTTTTTTCTGGAAAAAGTAAGCAAAAGTAAACATTGTTTTTCATTAAACTGACATGCTAAAAATATTTCATAAAGCAAAATAATGACAACCATAAAATCTCAGGTAAATTTTTCACCTCAGGATAGGGGGATAAAGAAGAAGGGCACATAACAAAGGACGTCATGTTGCTGGTGACAGCCTAGTTCCTCAGTAGGACTTTCTTTTGTTCATGTTAAACTGTGCATCCTAACTGCTTTTTTGTATGTGTTTCTTTCTATACTTCAAATATTCTGAAGTGAAAACTTAAAATTCTATCATTTGCATTTTAGAAAAAAACTCCTCTTCAAAAGTATTGCTTAAGTTTATTATCACTGACATTTTTCTACATTCTAATTGATTGATGCTATATTTTCTCTATAATCATTTCATTTTTTTCTTTTCTGAATTGAACTAATCCCATTAACTTATCAGCTGTTACAGTATAAGCCATTAAAAAGTAAAAGACGTGTTCAAGTGAATGTTGCGTGTTTTGGGAGAAACACTTTCTAAATATTTCTCATTACATTATTGTTAATATATCCCTAAGCCAAGTGAATTATTAGAATACAAATAGTCTCACTGACTGATTTTAAGCATTCCATCAGAGCAATAGTGCCTAGCAATTTATTTCCCATATGTATAATTTATTTTTATCACATTATTTACTACCTGACATTTACTTCTATCTTTCAAGGTTCACATAACTAATTTGTCAAAATCAATTTGATTTATATACCTATCTCCAAGAGGCTAACACTTTCATTCAAATTGAAGTTAGATCTATCTGACACCACTTTTCTGAATACGGAGCAGAGCAAGTTCTAGTCCTGGCTCTGTCACTGACAAAGAACATATTCTTCTTCAAATTAAATTTGCTTCCAAATCTCAGTATTCTTTTTTTATAAAATAAGAGTTAGTATAGTTGGCCCCTAGATAAGCTGCTTAATTCTGCTACTAAAATAATATAAGTTGCATCTCGAGTCTTGACAATGAGTTTGTATTGAAATTATTACTGGGAAAGATGCTCACTATTTGTGATATCAGCTAAAATTTCCCTCCAACTATATTCCTCAGGCAGCCACAGATCTATCGCTATTCCACTCCGCTCACTTAAATATCTTAAAAAAATAACAATCTTCTCAGCAAGAAAGCAGATACGACCCAAGGGTATCTGTTGAGCCAGTAGATGTTTAAATATATAGCCTCACCAGGCGTGGTGGCTCATGCCTGTAATCCCAGCACTTGGGAGGCTGAGGCAGGAGGATTGGTGCGAGTTCGAGACCAGCCTGGGCTACAAAAGTGAGCGCAGGACCAGCCTCAACTGCATAGCGAGACCCTGTCTCAAAAAGACAATAAATAAATAAATAAATAAATAAATAAATAAATAAATAAATAAATAAATAAAATATATAGCCTTGAAAGAAAGATTCTTGAGTTATGTTAAATCCTAAAAAATATAACCTTTAATAGCAAGTGGCAAAGCCTAAAATTGTATATGCACAGAGACACATTAGGGTAAGAATGTATAATATGTAAAACCTAGTTTTCTTTCCAGAAGGAAACAGATAGTCCATCAGATACAATGGAAAAGGAAAAATATTGTTCGGAAAGAGCAATTTTATAAAGCATTATACCAGACACCCTTTGAAGATTCCAAATAAATCTTTCTTTTCTTGGTTATGATAGGTTATTGAGAGGAAAATAGAAATATTGATTTAGTTTTGAGTCAGAAGTATCATACATCTTGTATATTGTGCATTACTCAGAGAAGACCCATCAGTGATCTTGTGAAGAGCCCCACCCTGTGGTGCCGGAGCGGAAGAGTAGTGAGGCTGAATGAAAGGGGTCTTCACTGTGCACTTGAGTCACACCCCAGGTTCCCTCAGTAGTAACACTGGGGGAGGATGCGTTATGACCTAAGGACCCTAAGCCTTCAGGTATTGGAGTAAGGATGGAAAAGAAGTAAGAACACTTGATGTAAATCATAACACTACTGTGGAACTCAGCACTTATGTTCACTAAAATGATAGCACCAGTTGAATCAAAGTTTATTACAGTCACTCAAAACACCAGAGGGCATCCATGAACCAGATTTTCTCTAGTCTATAAAGCTATCTTCCCATAAAAAGACACCATTCTGGGGCCTTGGGGGTAAAGAACTTGATTTTGCTGTATCATCATTTCATTTAAAAATATTAAGAATCATAGAGACTGAGTTACACTGGTGGTGAAATCTCAGCTTTCCTATATAAAAGTGAAAATGGGAACATTTTTAAAATAACTTCCTTTATCACAGTAGCTCTGTAGTATAATTTTAGGTCAGGAATTGTAATGCCTCCTGCCTTATCTTTGTTGCCCAGGATTGTATTTGCAATTCTGGGTCTTTTTTTGTTCCAAATAACTTTAGGAATGACTTCTGCAGTTCTGTGAGATATGTTGATGGTATTTTGATAGGAATTGCATTAAATCTGTATAACAATTTACAATTTAGGGACTATGTGAAGAAATGCTCCACATCGCTAGGTATTCGTGAAATGCAAATCAAAACAAGACTTAGATACCATCTCACCACAGAAAGAATGGCTACTATAAAGAAATTAACCAACAACAAATGTTGGAGAGGTTATGGGGGAAAAGGAACCCTTCTCCACTGCTGGTGGGCATGCAGACTGGTGCAGCCACTATGGAAAGCAGTGTGAAGACTTCTTAAAACACTAGAGCTGGAAATCCTGTTCAATCCAGCTATCCCCCTACCGGGAATTTTTCCAGAAGAACTGAAAACATCATATCATAGCGATATCTGTGCACTTATGTTCATAGCAGCACAATTTTTGATAGCCAAATCCTGCAAACAACCAAAATGCCCATCATCTGAAGAATGGTTCAAAAAATGTGGTATTTTCATAAAATTGACTATTAGCTATAAGGAATGATAAACTAGAAGATTTCATATATAAATGGATGTATCTTGAACATATACTCGTAAGTGAAATAAACCAGACTTACGTATGCAAATATCATATAGTCTCCCTAGTGTAAGAACTCAAGAGAATAAATAAATAAATAAATAAATAAATAAATAAATAAATAAATACATAAATAAATACATAAATACATAAATAAATAAATTTTGGGAGGTACTAGGAATCAACCTCAGGATGTTGCGTTTTCTGCATTCTCAACTCCTATAATTTTTTTTTAGAAGAGTTACTTAAATACAAAAATGCATTTGGAAGAGTTAAAAAATTTAATGTTTATTAAAGTGTTAATGTTTAATTTTTTAAATCAGTCTTACACACCTATGTCTGTTGATCTATACTGATTTGATGATGTGGGTATGTAATTCAACCATTGTTAAATTTTTCTTCTTTTGAAATTCGGTACTATCTGTACTCTTACTTTTTACTGTTTGCTTTTTTTTTTTCTTCCTATCTTTGTTTCTGCTATTTTTACTCTTTAAAATAAAATTTTAAAAAAATTTAAAAAACGTAAAATAACTCCTACTTGTAGAAAAGTGAAACCTTTGTAAACATTCAAAGTTAATGATGATATGTGTTGACCTCTTTTGTCACTGTTGGTATCATCTTCATTAGGTGGTAGTCATTGTGTTTATCAGGTCCTTTTTGAGCCCTCACTCCTTTTAAGTGAAATGCAGCTGTTTGCATTTCTACAGAACCTTTTTCTTAGGATATAGAAATGCTCAAAAAGGGCCACTCTCATGTTAACAAAAAAGGTACAAACTAGAAAATCTTAAATGTTCTTTGTTTCATCAGGACTGAGGTGCCAAAGCAGCTTCAGAAATTTGGATTATCCAGAGACAAAGTCCTGGAAGGAGAGATAAAGTACAAGCTATGCTCATTTGCGACAGAATGCAGGAGAGCATGACAACCACAACTCAAATGAACACCAATAAAGGGCATGTATCTTAAACATAAACAGCCCGAGCATCCCAATCACCAAGCAGAAGTGGTCAGGATTAGATAAAGAAGAAAAATCCCACTATATATTGTTTATGAAAATGTCATCTTAAATACAAAGACAAGGATAAATTAAAAGTAAAAGAACAAAAAGTATGTGTACTAACTTAACATTTTGAATGTTACTATTAAGATCAGACAAAATAAACTTCTGAATATAGTAATACATAGGGGGATAGAGGCATTGCATTAAGATAAATGAGCAAATATTGGAAAATGTAATCAATGACATCTTTATATTTAAATAAGCACCTTAAATATAAATGTTATGACATGAAAAATATAGCTGCCAAAGTAATACTGTGAGAAATATGATAAAAAGAATGCAAGGTTTGTATGGCAACAACTCTAAAATATGGGCTAATTAAATCAGAGACAGTAAGGGAGAAACATTCATGGCACAGAAGCCAGGACTCTTTCATAGCTCAGATTTCTGATTTGGTCTGTGGGTTTAATGTAGTCCCAATAAAAATTCCAAGCAGGCATTTGTTTTGGTAGAAAAGCTGGTTCTAAAATCAAAGTAAAGAATAAAGGATGTAGAATAAGAAAAACAGTTTTTGGAAGAATGTGGGAGGAGCTATGCTACTTAAATTCTAGACTTAATAAAAATTTTAAAGTACTAGTATATAAACAAAGAACCAGAATAGAGTTCAAAAATAGACTCATACATACCCTATAGATTTTTTAAACAAAGTTGACAAAATAATTTTATGCATCATGACATGTTTTCCAAAATTGGCACTGAAAAAATTGGACATGTATTTGTAAAGTCTTATATTTTCACATGCTATTTACTAAGTAATTCAAAATGGAAAACTCACAAGATAGCAAACATAATTTTACTACTAATTTGTATTAGTTTTTTGAAAGGAATAGTTTTAGTGGTTTTATTGTTTGATGAATGCTGTGTGCCTGTGCTTGGTAACCTAAGATGATAACCATTGTCAATTTCCTATCGTCTTGTTTTGAAATTCTGTATCCATTTTTTTGCTTCTGTGTCACTTTAAAATAAAAATGAACAAATAACACATTTACAGTGATGAGGACAGCCATGATAAAAACTTTAAATTGAAAATAAAAAGAAGTAAATACAGGAGAGAATCTTCGATCTCTGATGAAGCAAAGGTATTACAGAATGGACAAAATAATCATAACTAATAAAATTTAAAAATTGAAATTTATCAGAAGGAAAATTTCCAGAAATTTAGAAGATATTAAGAAATGAAACTGCCAACTATTGACTAAAAGAAAATGTTTACAAAAAAGACTATTAAGAAAATAATTTGTACCCACCGGACATAATGCATTGTCATAACTAATAATAGTGGTGAAATTAGAAAAGTTGACAAAAGATTTGGAAAATTTAAGCACTATTAGTGGAAGACAGTCATTTGCAAAGATTCCCTGATTATTAGTCATTTTTAAATCCAAATTAAATTGACTGAGGTAGTACAATATGCTCATTAACTAAAGCAAAACACCAAGAACACCACACACCATGAGAATACAGAATACCTGGAACTTTTATATTATATTGCTGGTGATAACAAGATGTAGGAGTAAACAGTGCCCAAACTGGACAATTGTACAACAGATATTGTCAAATAGGGTGGAACTGCCCAAAAGAAACTAGACTGGGGAAAAGGAGAAAGAAGAAAGATAAAAGGAGAAAATATATATATATAAAGGAATATATATATATATATATATATGTGTATATATATATATATATATATATATATATATATATATATATAAAGGAATAGGCCAGCTAGCTAGCTTGTAATGATGGGCTAAACTATGAACCACTAAACTCTTTCATAACCTCTCAATGTAGTCTTGTGGCTTATTACAATCATATCCACTTATGGTTTGTGTCTAGCTTTCTTCCCAAAGCTTCATGCAATCATGGGATGGGTTTCTAGAGTTTTTCATTGACTAATGGTCCAATGCTGGGATTATAGATATGAGTCCTACACCCATCCTAGGGCAAGTAGCCTATATACAATATAAGGAAGGGAAAGAGGCTTGCTTGCTGACATATATATATATATATATATATATATATATATATAGTAGTTAAGGTAGTTATACTACTAATTGCTGTCAGTTCACTGAACAGAGAGGTTCATGCCTAGATTGTTTGATCAATATTTTATGCCTGAATCTTGTAATCTGAGCAACTACCCTGAAGATAACAATATACAGTGAAATAATCATTGCTTCTGTCCTACAATCTTGTTTTAAAATTTTATAGGGTTGTTTTTATTTTTTCTTTTTGTTTTATTTAAAATGAAAAAGAAATTATATAGCAATTTTAAAAATTAGTTTTATAGTTTTTTATAACTTTAAACTTACAGGGGCCAAATGACCCAGCAATGCCATTCTTACCTATTTATTCAAAATAAAAGATAAAATCGCTTCTCAGCCTTTTGGCTAAGATCAAGTGTCAAAATAAAAGACAACTCTGGACATAAAAATGTGGACAGATGTATTGATAGCAGTATAGTTAGTAGAAATGGTGAAGTGCGAGTCTAAGCTACTGTTCACTGTCACTAATCAACATGGTTTAAGTGGTACAGCTCTAGCTGAGTAGCACAGGACCTGGGCACAACCTGAGGAGAAACTGACTCGGAGTCGTATTTCATGTGTTCTTCAGTTCAACCTTTGTCTCGGGGTAAAGCCTGTCACCATTTATATTATACTTATTTCTCTTCCTAGCAAAAATCTTAGAGGAGCTGCTGCTTTTTAGGAGCAAAATATGATGCACTTGCAGCAAAGGAAATGTTGATCAACAAAAGAATTAAACAAAGAAAGTGAACAAGAGTAAAACTTAAATTAGTGAAAACATAATAAGTAGAAGAAACTTCAAAGTGAGTTTTCAAATGTACACATCCTAAAAATAATAATTGCAATAATTTAATGTCCATTATGTAACAATGTTTCTGTAATTATGAGTAAATTAATACAATCTAGAAAAATGGCATAGTTTTTCAAATATAATGAAAATAGTGTGTCATGATATTTGACCTGGAAATGTCAACAGTCTGTGTGAGGTGTCACTGTATCTTCAAGGTTTTCCTCATTTATGATTTCAGTTAACAATGAAACACAACCACCTTTCTGAAAAGGATCATTTCCTCTCCTCTAAATCTGATACTTTGCAGAATTCCTTTTTGGAAAAATTATTACATTAAATGAGATGGGAGACCACAAAATCATTAAATGCAATTAACTAAATTTGTCTTAATTTTGCTGTATCAAATAGAATCAGCTGGGCATGGTGGCACACACCTGCAATCCCACACTCAGCAGGCTAAGGCACAAAAATTGCTTTGAGTTTGAGGCCAGTCTCAGATATGTGATGAGTTCAAGGCCAGCCTGAACTGTATAATGAGGCCTTGTTGCAAATTAATTAACTGCAAATGTATTAGATACAAATGGATGAATGTAGGGAAATGAAAAATATTCCATTTTCAGATTAGGTTTGGTATGCTATGGACTGCAAAGGTGTCCTTTGTTCAGTTTATCATTATTTAACAATTTTATTCAAGTTGTGGAAAAAGAAGTAAATAAGTTCTTAGTGAAAGGGAATAATGGAACTTACTAACAAGCATTACAAATACACTGATGAGAAATTTTATCAATGAGACACAGAGTGCAGTGAATTAGGGTTATGGCAGTTTGGTCCCTCTATCCCAAGGTGATTAATATCTATTTAGAATAAAAATCATTGCTGTTTTTCTTTTCTAGAAGTAGTATGTCAGTGAGTAGCTCTTTTTCCTGAAGTGTGGCTTTCAGTGAATATGGCTTCAGTCACAGCTGTCTTATGCATTGTCCTCTCAAGGGCTCGGCACTGTCTGACTGACCACAGTCTTTCTACCAAACTTAGCTGTCTATAACATTCCCCACTGTGAAGAAATAACACTAACTGCTGTGAGAGGGCAAGCATCACAGACAAATCTGGCTTTTTCAGGGTGAAGAGGGTCAGGGTTCTGATCAGCAGTCAGAGATACTCCACAGACAGTCTATCTAAAGGCCTTTGGTGGGTGTGAGGTGTGCTTGTCCTGAGAAGATGTACAGCTTTAAGTCTGGAAAAGACAAGGACCCAGAAAAAGGTAAGCATGCACAGGCCAAATAAAATGAACAGGTTAATTATGAATGTAGCCAAGATGGTTTTCTGCCAGGAGAAGCAAGTAATTGCCAGGGAATTTCAGAATCTGGCATGTCATTGATCTGTCATCTAATATTTTGAACAGCTATTGAGATATTAGTGGAAGGATCAGGTATGTACACACAGCATTCAACTTTTATAACCGTGCAAATACCCCCTTGTGCTGCAGTTAAAATGTGTGATGCCTTCTGATTTTAGAGAATAGCTTGCTACATTAATTTTCCTTCTTCATTCAGGAGAGAGAGATCAGCTGCAGTGTCATTTAAAGCCTACCACATACAGCCTCAATGTGTTACATTGCTCCTCTAAGCCTAGAGAAGGGAGGAAGATAGAATCCAAACGATCGTGCCAGGAAAACACTTCTAGACCATAGATATGGTAAGTGGGCCAAGCTTGCAGATTTATCAGTACTGTTGACACTCTTGTCTCCTAACCATACAAATCCCAGGGTGCACCTTTCTATCTATCTAGGAGGTAGCCAGTGCCAGAAATTGGCTCCACAGTACAAGGAATGCCACAGGAGATTTCCCATTTAATTATGGGGTGATTAAGCCAATTTATTACAGACCAATCTTCAACCAGTGAAGTTATAGTGTGTATACATTACTGAAGGGGTATCCATCCCAAGTAGTTAATAGAGTTAAGCCAATGGGATTAGGAGTGATTCTTCTGTTCCCAACATAAGAGGGCTTTTCTGCTAAGGTGTCCTATAGTGGGGATTAATCACAGATATTCACAGAATTTCTGGAAATAACTATCTTGATATCTATGCTTCTTGACCCTCAGCCCTCAGGATAGGATCCTTACTTTTAATAAGGTTTCTATCAGAGTGTTTATTTATTTGTTTATTTGTTTATTGTCTTTTTCATACAGGGTCTTGCTATGCAGTTCAGGCTGGCCTTGAGCTCACTTTTGTAGCCCATACTGGTCTCACACTTGCACTGATTCTCCTGCTTCAGCCTCCGAAGTGCTGGGATTACAAGCATGCTCCACCATGCCCAGCTCTAGCAGAGTTTTTAAAGAGTCTTCATTAGCTTTGTTGGAAAATATTCTGTTATGCCCAGGATTACTAAAACTATAGGGAATAGGCCACCTAGCTAGCTTGTAATGATGGGCTAAACTATGAACCACTGAACTCTTTCGTAATTCATCAATGTAGTCTTGTAGCTTATTACAATCATCTCCTTGGAGTGGGCATACCCACTTATGATTTGTGTCCAACTTTCTACAAAGCTTCATGCAATCGTGGGGTGGGTTTCTAGAGCGTTTCATTGACTGATGGTCCAATGCTAGGATTATAGGTGTGAGTGCTGCACCCATCCTAGGGCAGGTAGCCTGTATACAATACACGAGAAGGAAAGAGGCTTGCTTGCTGATACTCCTCTATTTTTGTTCTTGCTACTTTTGCTATTTTCTGCCACCATGAACGGTTGCCCACTGCAAGAATATAAGTCTTCCCTGGTTTCACAGATGTATTCTTTATGGTTGTTTATGCTCAGGTACAGTCTCTAGTTCTGAGGACTTCAGTTAAGCGTGGTGTATCTAGGGGTCCAGGCCTTCTCCCTTGATAGCTGATGGAGTGGACAGGATCGTGGTGTGTGGTCTTCCCAAAGTCAGTCATAGGGAAGTGGATGATAAGGGAAGAGACTTTGCCAGTATTAAGTTTCTGGGGCGGAATACAGGATTTCTCTTTTCTTTAGGTTGAGCTTCCTTATATATTGAAGAGTCTGTTGGAATTAAGCTAGTGAGGTGACATCTTTCAGTAAGGCATTTGTTCCATTAATCAGAAATTTTCTCTTTTAGTTCTCTTTCTTTTTTTAACATTTCTCTACTAATCTACTACATCCTTTTTGTCATTTCCTACTGATGGACACATTTTTTCTACTTTTTGGTTATCTTAAATGATTTTATAATGAACATTGGTGTACAAATCCTTAGTCTGAGTCCCTGCTATGTACTTCTGGGTGCCTACTTACAAGTGGAATTGCTAGATCATATGATAATTCTAAGTCTAACCTTTTAGGAACCCATCATATTGTTTTTCACAGTGGAATAATCCTCCTTCTTAGCTTCTCACCACTTCAAGTATTGCTGTTTGAAAATCTGACCAAAGGCTGATACCTCTGTATTTTATGAACCTTCTACTGTGTCCAATTATTTTTTTCACTGCTAACGACCCATCCAGGAGACTAGACATATACTCTAAAGAAACTGTACATGCTAATAACATCAATTTATGATAGTAAAAGAGAAAACAACACAAACATTGATCACCAAAATAGAGAAATTAAAGAATACACATATAATATAATTTCATATCATAAATATACCACATAAAGCATAAACTAACCTGCACAAATCTCAGGAAGAATTGTGCTAAAAATTATGTCACAGAAAACTTTATAAAATATGTCATTTCATACTCTTTTTGTAAAACTCAGAAGTAAGAGAAGATATACAGTACATTAAGGGAAAATGTGTAATAATATTATTTTTAAAAAAAAACAAAGAAATAATAAGTGTAAAAGCCAGAAAGAAACTTTTAAGAGTTCAGAAAGATGGAAAAGAGGCCTTATAAGAAGATGCAGCAATATTGATCATATTCTAGATCTTAGTATGGATGACATTTCTTCATTTTGAGCTCTTAAGACTGAATGGTGGTAGTTGACACCTTGGAGAAATACAGTCGACAGCTCCCAAGTACATGATATGAGACGGACCATACTGTCCTTTATGGCCACAGCCCTTTCTCCCTCACCACTGCCACACCACATTAGGCCACTATTTCCAATAAGAGCTTCAATCATAGGGTAAGGTTTTGGCATGTCTCCTCTTCCAAATGCAATATCTTCCTCAATCTTAATCATTGCTTATTTTCATATTTTAAGATCCTTAAATTTGGCACACATTATGATAGCTGTGTACAAACATAAGATGAAAGTATCTTTCCACTCTTCCTATCACTCAGTGCTTTTCCTAGATTTGGGAAGTGTCTCAAAAACTAAGTGAAGAATAAATCAGTGTGTAAATTAAATATAATTTACTAAATAATTTTGCATGAATAAACTGAAGCAGCATGACAAACTGAAAAAAATCTCAAGTCATCAACTGGTGGAGTATATAGCTCACCAGTTAAAACACCGTCCTGATGTGCACTTAGTCTAGATTTTAATTTCCAGTCCCAGGAAGGAAAAGAAAAGCTTCACCCAGGGCCAGCTGGATAGCTTAGCAGATTAAAGTTACTGCTTAGGCAGACACAGGGACTGGGGTTCAATCCCCAGCTTGCCAGGTTGGCCCCAC
Organism: Myocastor coypus; assembly: GCA_004027025.1. NCBI lineage: Eukaryota > Metazoa > Chordata > Mammalia > Rodentia > Myocastoridae > Myocastor > Myocastor coypus. Next base: position 93,188 of record PVJA010002330.1, read on the forward strand.
CCCAAGGTACACTGAGACAGTGACTGATATTGGGCATGGTGGTGCATGCCTGTAATCCCAGTGCTTTGGAGGCTGAAAACTGGAAGATCACTACGAGTCCCATCTGTGTAGTGAGACCCTGTAGACCCCGTGTTAAACACATTTAAAAAAGAAAGGCTTTGAGCAAACATTGACATATGAATTTATGTATGAAAACAATGAAACTGCACTTTTTAATAAAAAAATAAGTTCTAGAACAAGTTTTCTATTTGTTAAACTATTTTGTAGAGTATAAATGTTTAAAGTGAGAATATATCTGAGTCACATTAATGCACGTTTTGTGATGACTACACTTTAAAAGTAATGTATGAAAAGTTTTATTTTAGGCCCATTTTTTTTTTTCACATCTCCATCAAAACTTCTCTAGGACAGTCCTGAGATGTCATGCCATATTTTCCACTTCCTTCTTTGTGACTTTTGCTTTATGTTCTCTTCACTTAGAGTGAGGCACAGTGAATGTTTACATTGGCAAGTCTCCCAATTGTCCACTTAATTGGTAGCATTTTGATTTTAGAGTCTACTGCCCCTACGTGATGCACCTGTAGCTTTGGGCAATAGTTCTAAATACTTTTGCATGAGTTTCCTACCAAAACAAGCCTTTCAGTATTGATCTCTGGGCTTTTCCCAGTTAATGAGGTACTCACTCTATAGCTTCATGTCTACAATAAATCTCACTGGTTGAAATCCTCAACTTTACCCGTAGGGTTTGCAGTTGGCTTCTTAACTTTTAAAAACACTGAACTGTGGTGCATATACAGCAAAACAGAAATGGAGGTGGGTCAAAGTCAGAAAACTTATTGTAGCCATCGCCAAGTTAAAAGAGAAGTCTTTCTCCACTCTTGAAAATCCCTTCTGTATCACTCCTCTCACTGGCTGCTCCTTTCCAGCCTAGATAAGAATTATCACACAAATGGCATAGATTAACTCTCTTTTAATATTTTTTTCATTTGAGATTATATCACATATAATATTTTGTGTTGGCCTTTTTCATTGTCAGTTCATTTGTGATAATTATGCAAGATACCTACCTAGCAGCAATTCTGTCACATTGTATTTCCTTTACCTTATTTGGCCATTTTTCACTATTTTGATTTTAGGTTATTATTAATATTATCATCGTAAATATTTGTATATATATTTTCTGGGGTAACTTGTATTAGAAATGAACATATATATATATATATATATATATATATATATATATATATATATATATTCCCCCTGCCCCCCGGGAACCGAGGATTGAACTCAGACCCTTGTGTTTGCCAGGCAAGCACTTATTCTACTGAGCTATTTCTCCAGCCCGCAACACATGTATATGTTGATCTTAAAATTCTGTCAATTTACAAAGCTTATTATAAAACAACTTTGAATAAAATGATTTTAAAGGTTGCAACATCTTACTTATCAATAGTGTATGATGGTTTGTTTTTCTTAACATCATAGTCAAAACTTAGTATCACGATTTTTTACCTTTGCACATTATATGTGCGACATTGCCTTGTTTTGTCTCTGATTAATATTCATGTTATAACTAATGCCTTTTGATCTTATATAACATATCTGTTTACATTATTGCCCAATTTTATGCTAGGCTACATTTTTTCAAATGAAGTTAAAACAATGGTAAATAAGAGCTCTTTGCAGTGATAAATCCAATCTTTGGCCTTTTACTTTAGTTATGTTTTTTGCTAAAGTGCTCTGAATTTAACATATTCTATTACTTAGTTCAATCTAAAGATTGCTTGTCATGTGCTGTTAAAGAGACTATGTCGTACAGCCAATATCATCAATATGTTCTTAGGTTGAATTATAGAAATTCCTGAAGCTTTTCATTACATAGAACCATGTGGGAATCTCAGGAAGCCTATAAGCACTACTCTGAATAATTTTAAATGAATTAAATAAAATATAAGATATTATAAAGAAAATAATTATGATAAAATAATATCCTACTCTTGAATCCAAAAGATTAAGAAAATATCTTATTTATTATTGTATGGCTCATCATTGGATCTATAATACAACTGACTGTGCTTTATATGTATAGTAAAAAGCGAAACGAGTTTTTCTCTATAAAATATAGATATCCAAAGGAGCCCAATTTTTGAAATTAAAATTTTTTCCACCATTGCTTTAAACAGGCAGCTTGTTTAAAATCAACACCTCAACATAATATCACCATGATTTGGATCCTCAAAACAATGTTCACCATTCTTATATGCTATTGGGATAACATTACTTATTTTTTTAGTTTGTAATACCAGGGATTGAACTCAGGACCTCGTGCTTGCCAGGAAGGCTCTTATGGTGCTGAGCTATATCTCAGGTCTCAGCATTAGTGTTATAAGCAGCATAGATTAAGACATTTTTGATAAATAATATAGTACATTTTAGCCTTTTGCATTTCCTTGTGAATATTAAATTTTATTTATTTTCTGTGAAATAGATGTTAAATGAGACATCATTTGAGATTTCATTTGAGTATAATATAATAGGACAAGGGGGGGGGGTTGTTTGTTTTGGGAGGTTTTTTTTTTTTTTTTTTTTTTTTGGCCAGACCAAGCCACCCTGAGGGTGGGACTGGTGCAGCATGTGGTGCCAAAGATTGAACCCTGGTTCCCTGTGGTTGCTAAAGCTTGCCTAATCAGGAGCTTTAGACTACTGCACTATTTCACCAGCCCCATAGTGGGATATTATTGCAGTTGCTTCGATACAATGTTTTCTTAAATAAATACTATAGTATATTTTATATTTATGTAGGTCTTTAATTTGTCTATAATATTTTTAGCTTTCTATAGAGGCCTTATATCACTTTCCCTGAAATTACCCATTAATTTTCAATATTTGATGTATTCTGAATGCTGTAATTTTCATATATTAATTATTTTTTTGTTCAGTCCTAGGGATAGAACTTGGGGCCTGACACCTGCCAGGCCAGCCTTGGTGCAGAAAAATATAGTTAATTTAATAATCATGAATCTGTATCCAGAAAACCTGTTCAACTTTTAACTATCTGCAACTCTTTTGGATTTTCTGCATATACAGTCATATACATATTGACTACTTCATTTCTTACTCCAAAATCCTTAATTTTTAAAATATTTCACCTGCTTTTCTTGTCGCAAAAGATATTGTTGCTAATGAAATGTTTAATAGATGTCAAAGGAGAACTTTTTATATATTTCCATGACCTCAATTAGAAAAAAAAAAATTCTTTTTTCAGTCTATGTGTTTGGTGCAGAGTCACACTCCCCAGTGCTAGGATCACAGGCATGTACCACCATTCCTGGACTCCCTCGCTGGCTCAGCACTCCCCTAGGGGTGGGGCCAGCTCAGCATGCAGGACTAAGGATTGAACCCTGGTCCCTGCACTTGCCAAAGCAGGCATTTAGTCTGCTGACCTATATCCCCAACCCTTTTTTGGTTTTGTTTTTGTTGTTTCATTTTATTTAGCCAGCTCAGCCCACCTTAAGGGCTGGCACAGCATATGGTGTTGGGGTTCAAACAGTGGTCCCCTGTGCCTGCCTAAGCTTACCTAAGCGTGCCTAAAGAGGCTGTTCAGACCACTGAGCTATCTCACTGGCCCCAGAGATGTTTTGATATTTTGCTTTTATAAACCTAGTTGTGGACTATTTCTTTTATTTTTTAGCTGAAATATTTCTTCAATTTTAATTCTCAAATGTATTTTATTATGAGTGACATCAAATTTTATGAAATTATTTTGCTATATCTAACCAGATAATCACTAAACCTGTTCCTTTATTCTGTTAAAGTGATTAGAGATGTTGGGTTTTTTTTAAGTTTTTAAAGAAGATACAAAATATTAAAAAAAAAAAAAGTGCACATGAAAAATGATAGTTTCACTAAACAAAATGATAAGAATTTGACAATGATTGTTGCAGTGCATAACATTGTCTCCAAATTAGTTGTATAGATTACAGATACATAAGTAAGCAAAATTAGTTTTTAAAAGTTAGAAGAAATTAAAAAGGTAAAGGAAAAAAATTTAAGCATTAACTGCTCCTTTCAGTAGACTAGCAGATCAATGATGCAACTATCCAAGTGATCCTATCTATCTATCGATCGATCGATCGATCAATATACATATACATATACATATACACACATGTACATAAATATATCTTTTTTCCTCTCTTCTTTCTTTGTCCTTTTCCTCATCCCAATTTTTCCTTCCCTATGAACAGAATTTTTCTTTTTACAGTATCCATTTTCCCTTTTAAATTTTATTTATTCTTTCAGGTTATTACACTAGGGAGACAATATGTTATTTGCACTTGAAGATCTGACCTATATCACTTATCAGTACAGTCTCTTGTGACATCCATTTACTATAAAAAGCCACAACTTAATCTTTTTTATAGCTGAATAATGTGCCATTGTGTAAAAATACCACAGATTTTTTATACATTCCTCAGGAGATGGGTATGTGGGTTGTTTCCAAGATTTATCTATGACAAATTCCATTGCAATAAGTATAGTTGCATACAGATTGCTGTAGTATGACATTTTGAGTTCACTTGAGAAAAGATCAAGGAGGAATAATTGGGTTGAATGGCACCTCCAGTTCTAGCTTTTTGAGGAATCTCCACACTGATTTCCATATTTGTTGTACTAGTCTGCACTCCCACCAACAATGGAGAAGTGTCCCTTTTTCCTCACATGCTCTCCAGCGTTTGTTATTGGTTGATTTCTTCATCGACATTCTTTCTGGGATGACATGGAATTTGAGTGTTGTTTTACTTGGCATTTCTTGAAAGAAATTGATGTTGAACATTTCTTCATATATTTACTTTCAATTTGTATTTCTTTAACTGAGAAGGTTATATTCATCCCAGATGCTCAGTTTTGACTGGGTTTTTGAATTTTGGAGGCCTAACTTTTATAATTTCTTGTATATTCTAGACAGAAGGAAGTCCTTTGTTTGAAGGACAGCCAGCTAAAATTTTTCCCCCAATTCATGGGTTTTCTTTTTGCTCTGTTGGTGATTTCTTTGAAGTACATAAAGTTTTTAAAAAGGTGAGATCTCAGTTTTTGATTCTTTGAACTATTTCTCATGCAGTTTGCTTTTTGCTCATGAGCTGATGGCCCCTTTGTCAAAGGTAAAGTGACTGAGTGTGGTTGTAATTGTATCTGTATTTTATAATTTATTCCATTGATCTTCTCATATATTTTTTATAATCAGTACTAAGCTGATTATATTACAGTAGCTTTGTAATATAATTTCAAATCAAGAATTGTGATGCCTTCTGCCTTTCCTCTGTTGTCCAGGATTGCCTTTGCCATTCTAAGACTCTTTTGGTGTCAGGTGAATTTTAGGAGCGTTTTCTCTAGATTGGCAAGATATACTAAGGTTATTTTAATTGAGATTATGCTAAATCTGTATAACAATTTTGGAGGTATGGCCATTTTCACAATGTTGGTTCTTCCTACCCACAGGAAAGGAATAACTTGCAGCTTTTTAAAATCCTGTTTGATCTCCTTTTGAGGATACTGTAACTTTCACTGTGTAAATATTTTACTTCTTTCGTGAGACTCAGTCCTAAATATTTCATTGATTTGGATGTTATTGTGAAAGGCATGATTTTCCTAATTTCTCTCAGTGTGATCCTTGTCTCTATGTAGAAATTCTATTGATTTTTGATTGTCAATTTTCTATCCTAATATGCTAGTGAATTTGGTTCTTAAATAAACAAATATCTTGTGGGAGTTTCTGAGGCATTGTATACAGAGTATAATGTCATCTGTGAATAATAATAATTTTACTTCTTTCCTATCCATCTTCCTCTTATTCCTCTGTCTTATCTAAGTGCCTTATTTAATGTTTCAGAACTATAATGAACAGTAGTATTGGCAATGGAAATCTTTATTGTGCTCCTGATTTTAATGTCAAGCTTTGGTTTTTTGTCCATTTAGTATGATGTTGGCTGTAAGTTTGTCATAGATGACTTTTATCAAGTTGAAGTAAATACCATATATTCTGATTTTCTGTTGGTGTTTTATCATGAATGAGTCTTAGACCTGGTCAAAAGTTTTTTCTGCATCTACTGAAATGATGTGATTTTTGTATTTGGCTCTGTGCATGTGGTATTACTTTTATGGATTTGTGTATATTCAATCATACCTACATTCCTGGGATGAATCCCACTTGCTCATGATGTATAATCTTCTTGATGCTTTGGCACATTCTATTTGGTAATATTTTAATGAAGATTTTTACATTTATCTTCATCTGCGAGGTTGGCCTGTAGTTCTTTTTGTTGTTGATGATGTGTCTGTCTCTAGTTTTTGTGTCAGAGGAATAGTTCCTTCCAGGAATGAGTTTGGAGAATTGCTTCCCTTTTAATCTCATGGTAGACTTTGAGAACTGTTGGCCTTAAATATTCTCCAAATTTCTTGTAGAATTGAGCTCAAATCCATTACTATCTAGGCTTTTCTACATTGTCAGGTTTTAAATTACACTTTCGGTTTCACTAATTGATGTTAGGTTATTCAGAAATTTTATATCTTCTTGATTCAGCTTTTGTGGTTCATATATACTTAGTAATCTGCCTACTTCTATTGTGATTTCCATCCTGTGAGAATAAAGATTTTTGGAGTAGACAGTTATAATTATCTCAATTTCTGTAGAGTCTACAGTGATTTCAACTTTTTCATTTCTTATGCATAAATTTGAATTTTTCTTTCATTTTTCGATAAGGATGGAGAGGAGTGTATCAATTTTTTTTAAGAGTCATTTTTTTTTTTTGAGACAGGGTCTCACTGTGCAGTAGTTCAGGCTGGCTTTGAGCTCACTTTTGTAGCCTAGGCTGGTCTCGAACTCACAACGATCCTCCTGCCTCAGCCTCCCAAGTGCTGGGATTACAGGCGTGAGCCACCACGCCCGGCTCAAGAGTCAACTCTTTGACTCATTAGTTATTTGTATTTTTGTCTCCAGAGTATTAGTTTCTGTGCTGATCTTTATAACTTCCTGTTCTCTTTGGGATTTGAGCTTGATATTGCTCTTCATTTTCTAGAAGTTTATGGAGTAGAATAAGGTTATTTACTGGGGTTTATTCTGTTTTCCCGATGTGAGAAATTAGTGCTATAAATTTCCCTCATAAGACTGCATTCATTGCTTCCCACAGGTTCCAGTAAGTTGTATTTGCATTTTCGTTTGATTGTAAATATTGTTTAATTTCTTCTTTAATTTCATCTGTGACTCATTCATTGTTCAGGAGGGTGTTATTTAATTTCCATGTATTTATGGAGTTTTTATGATTTCTTTTCTCAGTAATTTCTAGTTTTATTGCACTATGGTCAGATAATATGAATGAGATAATTTCAAGACATTTGCATTTACCTCAGCATGCTCTATGTGCTAGCATAGGGTCTATATTGAATAATGCCCCATGTGCAGTTGAGAATATGCATTCTCATGTCGTTGGGTGGAACGCGGTGTAAAAGTCTACTAAGTCCATTCCTCCCAAAGTTTGGTTTAGTTCTGTTATTACTTTTGCTGATTTTTGCTTAGCTGATCTATCTCTTTCTGACAATGGGGTGTTAAAGTCCACTATTATGATTGTGTTACTGCTCATTTGATTTTTCATGTCTGTTAATATTTGTCTTATATAGTTGGGTTCTCCTACAGCGGATGCATATGTATTTGTGATTGTTATCTTTTCCATTTGCACTGTTCTTCCAACAGTATCTCTTCTATTCACTCTTGGTTTGAAGATCACATTGTCGGGAAACAGAATAGATACCTCTACTTTTATCTGGGTTTCTGTCATATGATTTTCCATGCTTTGACTTTCAATCTATAAATTTCCTTTTAAGCTGAGTGTGTTTCTTGTACACAGAATATTGCTGAATTTCGTGTTTTTAATTCACTCTGACAATCTGTTTCTTTTGATTCATAAATTGAGACCATTTACTTTGATGATTATTACACATACATATTGGCTTCTCTCTGCCATGTTATTTTTGTTGTTGTAGGTTTACTGCTTTCCCCTCTGTTTAATTGCTTGCTCTCCTTAGTGGTTCCTTTCTCTTGTGGTTTTTGAGGTTGTCATCAATTTTGTCTCTTTCTAGAGTATCCATCTGTTATGCTTTGTAGTGTTGATTTGGTGATTGTGATTTTCTTCAGTTGTTCTTTGTCATGAAAATATCTTATCTCTGTTAAATTTGTTAAACAGTTTTTCAGGGTACCTCGATATGCGTTGAAAGCTGTTTGCTTTAGGACCTAAAATACTTCACTGTAAATTCTTCTTAGTTTAATGGTTTTTGTTGAGTAATCTACAATGATTTTGATTGGCTTTCCATTATAAGTGATCTGTTTGTTTTCTCTAACAGCTATATTTCTTGCATCTTTACTATTATATGTCTAGGAATAGATCTATTTTATTATGGCTAACTGGTGTCCTATATGCCTCATTTTAAACTGTATGTCAGATTCTTTCCCCATACTTGGGAAATTTCTGCTGCTACTTCTACAAATAATCTTTTTATGTCATTTGTATTGCTTCCTATTGTGTTGACACTTATCAATCTTAGATTGTTTAACTTTGCATCATCTTGTAGCTTCAGAATTGTTATTTTTCTGGTGCCTTATTAGGTTTAAGAGATTGTATCTTTCTCAATCACTTGTTATAATGCTGTCTTCAAGGTGTGAAAGTCTATCTTCAATCCTGTCCAAGTGATTTTGTCATCGTTCAATGGAATTCTTAATTTCCTGGGTATCTGTTTATTTCCATTTCCACATCCATATTTCCAATGGATTTGAATCCATTTCATGAATTCAAATTCTTTCCTATGCCCTTCTCTCAATGTTTGCATCATTTTTCTGTCCTCCTTTATTTTTTTAATGTATGTCCTCTTCAGAAGTATGAAGCAGTACTTTCATTATTATCCTTTTTTTTACCTGATCTTTTCCTATCTAATTTCCTCTATAGGCCAATGGAGTTGTTTCTTTACTTCAGTTGCTACCATTTCAGAAATTACAGGAGTGCAACTTTCCAAGCTCTTCTATATCCTAGTCTCCTGGACTTGTTTGGGGGTGGGCTCAGGGTTTGAGATTGCGTTTTGCACCTTTGTTTTAAATTTTGGAAGCTCCAAATGTTCATCCAGATTCATCAGTGATGGTAGGGATGAGGTACAGATCTGTAAGCCTACTGTAACATGAGATTTGGGCTGGCTCATCAAAATTCTGCTTTACAGGATTCAGTATGTCCTCCACCTTGGTGAGGGAGGGAGTGATCAATAGGTCAGGGAGGTCTAACAATGACTGGGGTCAGAATGAAGCTTCCTAAGCCTCTTGCAATTGTGTCAGGGTAGGTCTTACCAGTGGTTCCACAGCCAGTGGGGGGAAGCATAGCTCAGCAAACTCCTACAACAGTGGAGGGGGCAGAGCTCACCAGGGCTACACAGCTGTCTGGTGTCAGGCTGCCTTCTGTGGTAATGGGAGAGTTTGCCACAGCTCTGCAAAGCTCCTACAAAGCCAGTAAGAATAGGCCAGAACTCAGGAGGTTGTTTTTAAGTGGTCAGACTTCTTATTCATGAACAAGTATGTTTTTGTTGTTTGTGCTATACTGTCCATTATACCCACTTTGAAACATATTTTGATCATTGCGTTTGCTACTCTGTATCTACTTTTATAAATAAGATTAACCGATTTTTTTCATCTTTTAATATCTGGGTCATATGTTCAAACCTATAGTGAAAATGGCTTGTGCAGTCAATTAGGAAATGTTTCTTTTTGCTCTTCTCTGAAAGAGGTTGTGAGAATATATGACAGAATTTTCAGACAAAGCCATTCTTCCTTCCTTTCTTCATAAGAAAACTGAAAATTAGAAAATTAATGTGTATAAGTATGATAGGTTATTAATATTTATTGTTTCTGTTTAAGTTTCATCAAAATGTTTATGTGTACATATATATGTATACACATTTGGTGATATATACATTAAATAAACATTTTAAAGAATTTTTTTGAATTGACTTACTTGTTAGTTTAAATTGATTTTTTTCTAATTTTTAATGTGAAAACTATTAATTTGACTGCTTTCTATTTTTCTAATGAGTGTAATTCTTTTACTTACTTTTAAATTTTTCTTTATTATACTAGAAATAGTGATGTGTTTATGGTTTCATTGTGTTGAATATATCATTAATTTTCCTTGACTTCCTTGAATTCTGTGCTTTGACCTCAGTTATTTGGAAATGCATTGCTTAATTTCCAAATATTGAACAATTACATATTTTTCTGTTATTAGTTTCTACATTAACGATAGATTTTTTTAAAGATTTTTTATTTATTTCTCTTAAACCTCATTTATGTGTTTGTTTTATGGATGGCTCAGCCCTCCCTGGGGTGGAGGTGTGCAGCATGTGGTGCCAGGGATCGAGGAGCGGTTGCAGCACTTGCCTTAAGTTTCCTTCGCAGTCGCTTTAGACCACTGAGCCATCTCTCTGGCCCATTAGTCAGAAAACTACCAAGTTTCTTATGATTTCCATTTTTGTTAATTTTTTCCTTATGATTTCAATCCATTTAAAATTACCGTTTAATATACAATAATAAAGTAAGTATAAGGTAAGGTCTGCATTGGTGAAAATTCTCAGTGCACTTGCAATGAATGTGCATTCTGCGGCACCTGATATAAGGTCCTGCAAGTGTTGTGCCAGTAATCACTACTATTTAGTTATTCTATGTTTTTATTGATTTATTTTCATTTACTTTGTCTACGAATTATGGAAAGAGCAATGTTGAGCTTTCCAGATGTAATCGTATGTTTCAGTTTGATCAGTATTTGCTTTTGTGCATTCTAATGTTCTGCAGTGCTACTATGCGTTGGAACTTTCATGTTCTCTTGATGAATGCACCTTTTCATCATCCTGAACAGTCTCTTGCCAACCCCATAATGATACATCTCGGTTCTGAAGTCTACTTTGGCCAATATTAATATAGCCTTTCTAGCTTTCACGATTGGACTTTTCGGCATATTATTTCATTCTTTCATTGTTAACATGTGTACATATTGGTACATGGAGTTTTCTCCATGCTACCTTTTTAGTATTACATTTTTTAAAAAAAATTTCAAATGTATTTACTTTATGGCCAGCTCAGCCTGCCCTGGGGGTCGGGCTGGCACTGTATGTGGTGTCAGGAATTGAGTCACGGTCCCTATGCTTGCCTAAGCTTGGCTGAGCAGGTGTTTTAGACTGCTGAGCTGTCTTGCCAGCCCTAGTATTAATTTTTATAACTTCATTTTATCACTATTACTGCCTTATATGCCATACCTCTCTTTTATATTTGTCATTACTTAGATACACAAAGAGAAATTCTTATTTAACACAGTCTACATTTGAATGGTATTTAGAGAATTTGACATATAATAAATCTTTACAATGCACTTCCAATTCAATTTTTGTTTGCTAAAATTGTCACGTATTTTTAATTCTCTTATGTAAAGTTATCACCATCAAAGTATGTTAGTATTCTCTTGTCCAATAAATTGTTTTAAAAAGCTTTCTAACGCAGTGGTGTGCCAAATTTCCTGTTGAAGGAGATTATGGGACCACAGAGAAAAGTGATTGACAATGTATAGTGTGTCTAAGGAGAGTCACCTAGAGAGAAAACATTCTCTCAGGCTTTCCAAGAGAGCAAATTGGTCAAGCAATGGCCATAACTTGCCCAGATAGCTGATACTGACAAAAATTCTACAAAATGCTATACATGGTTTCAGGGTAAATCCTGAGGGGATTTTATTGACCTTGTCAGACACAAACATTACATTTTTTGTTATATAGGACTTGCTTTAACTTGCCCTTAACCATCCAGCAGAAAAGTCTAAACTCGAGGTATAAAAAGTAAAGCCATATTAATATGCTGAGCTGTAAAAGGCTCAAATAAACAGCTTCTGAAATTGCCAGTTCTGCCAATAACTCACTACTATTATGGACTTCTGGACTATACATACAGTTACTGTTTCTTTGTTCAATGAGAAGAAATATTTGTACTAATAGTGTTTAGACAAGATATTATGTCTGAATCTTATACTCTGAATACTATGAAGACAATAATATGTAATGTATTAATTATTGTATCTGTCCTTATAGCCTGTTGTGAAACTCTAATTGCTATTTCTTTCTCATTAATATTCATAAAAAAACAAAAAAGAAAAGCTTTCTAAAATAGGGAAATATATTTTATGTAGCTATTTCTCATGTGCTTCATGCTTTCATGTAATGTTTTAATTTCTGTATTGTATCAATTTACCTCTCCTTGAACTTTCTGTCTTTTCAGATATATTTTTGTAGTGTAGGTCAACTATTGTGTGTGGGTGGTTTTTTTTTGTTTTGTTTTGTTTTGTTTTGTTTTTTCATTTTTAAGACAACTTCTTGTTATGAAGTCCAGGCTAGCCTTGAAATTGTAGCAACCCTCTGCCTCAGCCATCTAAACATTGCAATTGCACATGTGATCCACCACACACAGCTTGTTGGGGTTTATGGTTTTTATTTTATTTTATTTTATTTTATTTTATTTTATTTTATTTTTCATGTATTTAGGACAGAATCTACAGGGTTTCACTATACAGGTTCAACTCATAGTGATTCTCCTGTTTTCAGCCTCCCAAGTGCTGGGATTACAGGTGTGTGTCACCATGCCCAGTCTCAATGGACATCTCAGTGCAGCTTTGGGGGGGGGGACTGGGTGGGCATGTAGAGGATCGAACCACAGCCCCTTCATTCCACCTAAGCAGGTGCTTTAGTCCAATGAGCTATCTGGCCATTTTACTTTTTTTTTTTTTTAATCAGATTTAGAGAATCGCTTTGACAAATTTTGTGTTGCTCTCCCAGGTCTCGAGACTACAGTTGAAGCTACGTCACATCACTTATGACAGATTTCATTAATGCTAAGCATATTTTTTGTCTTTTTATCTACATGCTTCATTTTTGTAGCTTCTCTTAGTATATTTTTACACTAAATAGTCTGTACTTCTTTAGTGTCTAAGTGGGTTTTCATTATTGTATTTTTTAATTATAATTTCAGTATTTCTTAAATCTTTCACTTCTCACCACATTTTGTTTATATTTCCTTGTAGTTTCTTAGTGCATAGTATATCTTTTGTACATTTTTTTCACATGGTTGAGATAATGTTTTCAGTTACTTTACTTTGCCTGATAATTTTTACTGGATTGAAAACATTGTTAAATTTTCATTCTTAATTGCTAGATTATGTCAACTTTAAAAAAAATAACATGTCCATTCTTGCATCCATCTAATTACTTAGAATTCATTAAATATTTTAGAGGTATGAGTTCCACTAGTTTAAAATTTCCTTATCCTTATTATTGAGGAAATACTCTTACAAAGACCTACACAAATTCCTAACATATTCCCTGAAAATAAGGCTGGGTCTTATGTAAATATTTTCTTTGAAAGCAAATAAAGATAGCAGATCTTTATAAGAAACAACCAAGTTGTTATGAGCATACATTCTGAATACCTTTGTCTAGATGTTAAGTAATTTTTTTACTAAATAAAATAAGATTTAATGAAAATTCATATTACTAAAGTAACTATAACTTTGCCTTTTTATTATTAAATATTAAGTTGCAAAACAATAAGCAGGTCTTACTTTCAGGGATGCCTCATTTTCTTCATGTATAACATCACACACTTATTCATGTACAGAATTCTACATTCATTCTAATGTAATGGCATCATCTTTTACTTAAATGAGCACTTTTTGTCCATGTAGCCGGATCATAGAGCACTGGCAACTCAGCTGGCAGCGATCATGGCCCATGGAGTCCTGCACCCAAACCATGATTCCAGAAGGCAAGGCTTCATAAAGATGTTATTATATCAAGTGTTAATTAAAGACTTATAAGGCAGGAGTGTAAAAAAAATGACAGTTAAAAGGTTGATCCGCATAAAAGTCACAAAACATTATAGGCACTGAAATTCAGAAAATGTTTTTTTTATATGCATGCTTTAAGTACAGCTGTTATAACACATGGTATATTGAAGTGAGACAAAGATTCATACTAGACCCAATCACTTTTATTCCTAATCTAATGTACGTGCTATTTGTGCATTGTGTTTATACTTGCATTGGTCATTTGGCAATAAGTCGCAAGTTCCTCTGATTATGTAGGCATTTTCTTATCATTTTTGATACCTGTTTGGGTATTTACAAATACTTAGCTATAACTTATATTATCAGTTACTTTAAGTATTTAGGTCCATGACATGACTTACTTATATTTAAATATATAGATATCTTTATTTCATAAATTAATATGTTTAATATGTGTTTCAACATATATACTAAACAAGTTCATCTGGTGGACAGTCTTAACTAAGACCTATTTTCAGGGTAGGGCTTATATCACACTCATCCCAATAAATCACATTAGGTTTTATTTTTCCCAAAAATAGGGTGTGTTTCTTTTTTATGAAGTTTTTGTTGGTTTAATTGTTTTTACTTCAGATACCTCAAACACAGTCCCTCCCAGTCCAACAGATATTGCAGAAGTTATTCACCCCATCCTCTTTGGCAGTTTCCCCTGAAACATGTGCCAGTCAGTACTCTGCAAAAAAATTAAAAGAACAATACATCCCTTTGGAAATGATTTGTTTAGATTCCCACTCATTGTATTCAGCCTCACTGAGTCTAACCAGGTTGACCTCCTCAAATTCTATCTTGTCAACTCAATTTAGTGACATGTGCTGCCTTCACGCCCCCTTGCTGCATTTCCTTCTAGAAACTACCAAACTTACAGGCAGGAATCCCATCTGGCACTCAGCTTCCTCACCACCTATCAGGAGTCATACATACTCTGGCCTAATCTGTTTTTCAAGTGTACAAAATTTCATTTGAATTTGTCGATCTTTCTGGTTATTTAAAATAAGAGAGTATCTTCCAGGGTCAAATCCCCTCAGGATTAAGTTTGGGACCATAGGCAGTACTTTGTAGAACTGTTGTTAGTGTCAGCCTTCGGGACGAGTCATGGCCATTGCTTGGCCATTTTGCTTTCTGTGAAAGCCTGAGAGAATGTTTTTCTCTGGGTGAAAAATGCTTAATTACAATGCATGAAACACAGAGCTAGATTGGTGAGATGAGCTTTAGGAGGCTTAGATTCAATAGCCTCCAACATCACAAGCTTCAGTGGTGGCCCACTGCAATTGCAGAACATTTGACTGTGTATGTACCTGCT